>JAQGBY010003049.1:0-20524 GCA_034698785.1 Mycogona germanica
TAGCCCAGGCTTAGTATAAGCTACCTAGGTAGGGATCTTTAACGTGTACCTGACATCGTACAGGCACGGGTCCAACGGCTTTACTCAATTAAAATAAAACAAGCTACATGAAAACCATAGTTAGGCCATAGCAATTCGTTGGTAAATGAAATATCGTGCTTGTTAAAGTATAGTAGGGGTGGCATTCGGCCAGACCACCTGATAATCAATTGTGTCATGTTTCATGACGATCTTCCATGCGACATTCTCCTACTTCGTCGCCCTTCGCCCATGCAGTGTGTTGGATATTTATTTCCTCTCACAATAATAATTTTTATTATCTAATTTTACCCTTCATCGAACAATTACATACTGCATAGCGATAATCATCACGCATTTTGAGTAGATTTCTTGGCCCGGATGAAAAAAAAGGACCATATTCGAGCGCGCATTAAACATAACTTCATCGCCACATTCGTCCATGACAATTTCGAGCCGATCGAGCAAAAATCTTTTGATTGAGGTACAGTTAAAAACAGCGTTGTGCACACGTAGTGGTGCTAACGTTTCGCCATTATCTTCTCATTGCACATGTTATCGAATACACGTGTCTTGTTTCACGAATAACTCAGGATAGCGATTATAGAAACAAAAGATCGCCTGCAGCCTTCAACACAAATAACACTTTCAGCACAATTTGTATGGTGTACTAGAGTATCGACAGATCTACGTTCACGTATGATAGGTACCTCTGCAAACTGTTAATGTATTGATGAGAGGTGCAATCATCAAGGGACCGCCTGCAGTTTTCTCCGGACATTTCTCCTCCGAACATTGGCACACAGGTGGTCGTAATTACATGAATATCCGCTCTAGATTCGCCTATAATCGCATATGCACTGCATCGACGAAACAGGTGTTGCGACAAGCCTCCTTTCACTATCCAAGGAACAATTATTGAATTTCTGTAATAATTATGTTCCACACAATTGCGTTTAATAGTGGTAGAAATGCCTAAATATCTCAGATTATCATCGTCAGTCAGGAAATGAAAGCGAACAGCCATTAGCGTGAAAATGCACTCGCAGATCAGCACCAAATTCAACTCAAATTACTCACTTATTATAATAAACCTAAATTACCAACGCAATGGTATGCACGGCTGGAGCCTGACGTAGAGCAGCTTACGTCAATCCGAATAGAAAACAATTTGCATCCATAATAAGATTGGAATCGACTTCCAGCTGGCGATTTGATGAGACCCTGCCGCAAATCAACACTTCATAGAAAGCACTCGCGATTTTAAAAATATTTCCTTAATCTGGTCCTTTGTCTTCCACCATGCATAATCAAGCCAATTGCAATCAACACATCAATTGTCCATTGCGCATCTCATAGTACTCTGTACTCTCGATTTCAAAAGAGGAAATGATTATTTCGTAACATTTCAAGGGATGCTACAGGTAGATTACCAACCCACATGTCATCGATAATGACTCTTACAGGAAGTCTCCTACAACCAAAATTGAAATTGTTATATAATTTAAGGCGTTGTATATCTGAAACCAAAGAACGGCACAAATCTTGGCATAGTACCAAACATCGAGTCTTGCATAATAATACAAACCAATTAACAAATATTGCAAAAACTGACGGATGATGTAAATGTAGCTATTGCAAATTCATTTAGTCACGATTTCTCATGACACAAATATTTTAAAAAAAATTGTAGAATATGTTCAAGTTTAATTTTAATTTTGCGAAACGTTGGTTAGTTATACTCGTTCCACTTTTGTGTGCACATTCAAATAAGACTACTTTTGGGTATTCAATATTTTATCGGGACAAGATAGGGCGTGAAGAGTGAATTAATATTTATGGGGAAGTGCAACAATGCATGGTCCGATTGGAATGCCAGTTGTAAGGTTATAATATTCAATGAGTATGACTTGAGTTTGACATTTCTCGTATAATCAATTGACTATATGCAGATAGACATGTGTATATTGCTTAAGACATTATTGAATGAGGTAGGCCAAAAGGTTAGTGGCGGTTACTAAAACAGTTAGCAGCTCGCAGTCACAACAGGGGAAAAAGTCAGAAACGTTTCCAACTGACCCCAAACCGGTAGATTCGCTTTCGAACGAATGGATGCCACAAAATGGAAATTACTTGAATAGCGATTGTCGGCTAAAAGGTTTAGTAAATGTCGAAGAACACATGAAACACATGTGAAGACTAGGGCTACACTCAAAGCGAACATTTTTAGTTTATCTTGATTAGACTCAATTCATGTTTCTGCGAGTATTTGTGAACATTAATTGTCCCAAGTTGTTTTGTCAATTAAACTGGACAACACATCGTCATTAAACACCAATAAATTACTATTTGAGGACAATCGCAGCATCTTGAAAATTCTCTTCTGAAGACGGCACATTTTTCATTACATGAATTCTAAAGCTGCCATATGCAACTTAAATGAAATTCAACTTACTTGATGCGTTGACCGATAACAGGGCGCTGAGAAAATAGCTGGGCGACTTATTATATCCACTGCTGTCGTCGTAGGATGTAGCAGGAAGAGAATCCATGTTGGTAACGAACAAATTATTCGCTTTCTGAAATAGAAATATAAAAAAATAAACATTTAGAAATTTTATTAAGTGGCAACATGATTGTTATAAAAACTACATCCAACATTTTATTAACCACTTTGTCGAAAATGGCAATTCTGATTGTTTCCTGAATTGCACACAATTGAATATTAATAACGTGTCCATGGTTCTTTTTTATTGGGAGGTACGAAAACCATTAGTTGTGCCTTTCCGCGTTTCCTCTTGTGGTTCCTCTTGAACCCAGAGGACAGGCTATGATATAATATGCGCTTGACATTTTAGAAAATTGTGGGTCTTCTAGTGATTGATCACGAATTAATCAGAGATTTTGATAAGTAGAGGCCCGACAAGGCTTGCGCACCGAATTCCAACAATGTCTTTGACATTACAAGAGTCAAGATAATTGTTTAGTATTTTGGCTACATACACTTAATCGATCTGGGTGATCAGTACTCTTAGATCTCTCTCTCCTTCAATCAAACAAGCCCTGCTCTAGGAACATTGGTAATTTTTTGACAAATAAAGCTGAAAGATTGAATGTTCTTTTTAGCGAGCATGTCGGACCGCCTTAAATCTCTCGATCTTGACATTAACATCCTTTTTATAAAATGAGGCAACCCAAATAACAAGGTACTCTCTTTCACTCTCAAACTCTCTGTATCAAGCCACTTTTGATTGATGAGAGAACGTTGCGAGGGGAGGAATAAGAAAGCTGTACGTTTATACATGCGAGTTATTAGCATAATTCTATTTTAAGCTTCACCAACGAAAATAGCTCGTCCTCACACGACCAACAGGCCTATCCCAATTTAACGAGTAGCGCCCTCTTTCGGACGGAACATTTAAGTTTCGTAGACTCGCTTCCAGTTTACGACGTCCGAACTTCTAACAGGCTACCGAGAAATATTAGAAATATAAGAACTATCGTATTGAATGTCATCGATTTCTTTCCACGATTATCCCGATAGGTAGCGCCGTCTCTTGCAGAATGAGAGTGGCGGCCTCCAGAGAGAATATATTTCGCCGATATAACGACTGGCTTCCAATTTATGTTTTGATGTCAGTGCCCAATTCCTTTAGAAGCAGAAGCATTATATTTTTTTAGAATGGGGTGTGAACTCAAATTCCATTCTCAATGCCGTAATCCAAACGCATTTTGATAAGATGCTTCAAATCCACACGAAACTACGTGGCTTGAAATGGCAGTGGTCGAGTGAATGGATCTCATTTGGTTACCAATGTTGCTGGTAACACAATGTAGATGTTGCGGTCAACCGGCCTGTTTCTGCATAATCTCGGCACACATAAAAATTGTTTTGGGAGCTGGCGAAATTCAAATTCAAATTCAAATTCTGTTCAAGTGGGACGAACTCTATATGTGGCTACAGACCACCCGCATAGTAATAACCAAGGTACTAACCATATGACGCTATTACTTTTTTGCTTCCAACAAGTGACGAACTTGCGAGCTCAATTCATTGACAAATGCAAAGACAAGATCAATACACGACCAAAACGCTCGCCACGTAGAGTCGAGATTGGGTTAAACAACAAAGGGACAGAGCATATTAATCATAAAGGAACATTTAAAATTCAAAATAAAAATCTGGTCTCTGTAATAATGAAATAAGAAGTTTGAAATCATTAAATGCTTGAATAGTATTTTAATTCAGTTCAGTCATTCTAATAATTTAACAATATTATTCATACTATTTTTCTTTTATGCACAACGGTTATGAAGCTGAATAACAACAGTTGTTCTATCTGGTTCACCGTTAATTCGAATTTTACAGTATTCAATACTTTTGACGTCACTGAACAAATGTTATCAATCGCAAGGTCCAAAATGTGCACCCAACGCGCAGCTGATGCTTTAAGTTAATCCGAATTTTGCTTCGCAGTCTTTAATACTTGTGACGTCACTGAACAAATCTTATCAATCGCAAGGTCCAAAATGTGCACCCAACGCGCAGCTGATGTTTTAAGTTAATCCGAATTTTGCTTCGCAGTCTTTAATACTTGTGACGTCACTGAACAAATCTTATCAATCGCAAGGTCCAAAATGTGCACCCAACGCGCAGCTGACGTTTTACGATAATCTACTCCAAAGTCTTTGATCTCTCTACCTGGAAAATGTAACCCTCTGGTGCACCCACACGTCAGCGTGAGATCGAACAAGAGCCGGTCAGAAACATCTAATTTATAACAAACACACGATGAGGTGTGTGCACCTGCTGCAAACCGAAACCTTTGACTGACACTCACGTACACACATATATATATATAAAGAATATTCGGCTCGCGAATGCAATTTTGGGGAACAAAAGTCCCGAAAACGCGGATGCGAAGGTCATTATGCATGTCCCCTTTGGCGCAATGTATATTATTATACACAAGAATTCGCTAAACATCGGCGGCGGTCATCTTTTGACTAGACTTGATCACTTCAATGTCACTCGATTGAACTGCGAGCCCGACCTCTGGGAGCTCGCATAAGAAACGTCAACTTATGCACCGATTTCCATTGAAGCTGAACGATCGGAGCTCCGTAAAATTCAGGCCAATGCTCCTTTTCTTTTGCATTTTCATGGCTTCGATAATATGCAGAAGAAAAAAAATAAACAATCACCTTTCTATTCATCAGATAGCAAGCAGTCAACTAGACTGTAAAAAACTATCAATTTTAAAGCTATTCAAATTAGAGTTGGTGTACAAGGAAACATTTAAAAAAATTGGTATTCAGAATCATACGCACATAAAAAATACGCGTATGCAATTACATTTGCAAATAGAAATAAAAAATGTAAACCAAATTCAGAAAAAACGAACTAATTGGTAAATTTCACGGTTTCTACCAAACAATTTCGTACCGTCGACTCACGTAAGTACGTGAATTTTTCAATCTTAAAAAACTGAAGTTTCTTATTATTCTAACGAAAATATAATTTAAAAAAACATAACGAATATTAAATGAAATTAAGTTAAATAAAAACGTTGTGAAATCGTAAGAAATAGTGAAAATTAATTAGCATAACTTTTGAAAATAGCGGATTATACATTTGAAATTTGTCTACCTTAACGAAACATTGAAAATAAAACCATTGGTGTCGAAATAAAATTAAACTGCATTGCAATACAACGACAACGTAAGATATGAATTTTGCAATAATTGTACGATCTCGTAATTGGCACACAAACCTACCATAATAATACAGATCATGGGCCTAAATACTTGTAGGCAGACCTACTGAACTTATTTACGCTGAGGACTCGCAGCTAAACCTATTACAAAATGTACACTGACAACATCTTTTAATATAACGTTTGGCAATTTTATGACCCACGTTTATCCTTCATATACAACCGCGGTCAATAATTTTCTTAAAATAAATGATGCCTGCACCCAATCCCGACTTGAAATTCAGCACTGTGATTAAAATGTAGTAATTCCATGGCTATACGACCATTGATAATCTAAACATTTGAAGTTTACCACAGATAACAGATTTGCGTTTCTGGCTGGAAAATTCAAAGATATGCAAAAAGAATAGAGGGATGAAATAGCCATTACTTGGTCAGGCACAATTTGACAAGACCGATGAGCAGTATTGAGAGGTTTCTTGAAGAGTGGCACTTTCCACAATAAAAAAATATGGATCATCACTGATCAATGCCAATGTTAATGTGCGTTTGAAGCGATTGGAAAATTTAGATTTTCATAACATTATAGCCGCGGTGTGTCGGTAATTGTCGGAAATAATGCGTTTTAAATTCAAAGAGGTGGATTGTATTAAGTCTTCTTGGGTGAGGTCGTTCCACTCGGTGACACTGGGGAAGAAAGATAATTCAGCAGTTACTCTTTGCAAAGATTGCTGCCAGTTTGTATGATTGGTATCTACCTTGTCTTGTTGCCAGTGTGATAAATTTGTTGGGGGGTCTTTTAAGTTGGAAAGGTGTCGACCTAAGGTGTAGGAGCAGTTGATATGTTGCTACGATGACCACCACAGAACAGGTAGTCACTGTTTGCCTCGGCAGAAAACACCAGCTACTTATCCTGACTTTTATCGAAATAGTCATTAAATGTGCACCGGTCTAAAATGTTTGCTGAACTTTTCGAGTTGCTCTTGCAGTATTTTTCCACCCGTCTCAGTAGAAATGTTGCCATCGAAAGAGTGAAACAGAAATCAGGCCAACCTGCAAGCTCTAACAAAAATTCATGCTGACCGACAACTTTTATAACACACACGACCCCATGAAATTCTGTAAGATGAGCTCTTTTGAGCGCCCAAAAAAAAAACTTTCATTCCCTTCCATATTCTATACAATCAGGTCGATGCTTATTGCAGCTTCCAAACAACTTTAAAAAAAAACTGTTTGAAAAAAATGGCAATAAAGTTGGAAAAAGATGAAAGGGGGAGAGATGAGTCTTTATTGTTACTTTGCGGTAAATTAAAGTGGTGCTAAATAAATTCGCAGTGTATGATGTTGTGAAATTCGCAGTCGGCGGTGTGCTATTCACGGACGGCTCGTGGGTTCCGTGCACGAGCATAAAGAATAAAAGAAAAAAGCCTTCCAACGTTGAACAGTCATGCAAAGATGACACGCATCTTGTGAAAGTATGTTGTTGATGGTATCGTGGTATCGGTGTGAGAGAAAAAATCGGTAGTTTATGTATTTTGTTAGACCAACGCAATTATGGTTGACGTCAACCCTTCTGTAAAGTGTGGTGAGCTGAACTGCCGTCGATTGCGCATGTTCGGCTGGAGCAGAGCAACTTGTCTTACATTTTAGTTGATACGTTGCCAACTACGGAATTATTTACTCGAAATAAATATCAAAGATATAAATCATTAGCCCGTAAAGCCTTCAATTATGTTTAGAAGTTTGTTGCGCACAGACAGCCGACTTAAATATGAACTTAAGTATAGAATAATTTTGAACTTCAGAATATAAAAAGATTGAATATGATTGATCAACATAAAAAGGTTCCCCTAAAAAAATGCTGTTAATTAAACACTTTACTTTGGAAGACTTAGGGGTTTAAGAATGAACCATCGTAGTGATTTGCGAATAAAAAATAAAAAACACATTAAAATAATATGAGCCACAAATCCCAATTTAAAGTATCTGACATGCAATCAATTTAAAAATCATGCAATGAAATCACAAGCTACCTAACAATATAAATGAGGAAAACTGACAATGAAGAAATAAAATTAAATCTTTCTCACAGTAACAAACTATCAATACAATTAATGAAACCTAACCCCCCTAACCTAAAATTACGAGACAATGCTTTACGTAAACTGCACGCTTATTAAATAAAATGCTAAAATACTATTAAGGAACTACTGCTAAAATACTATCACAGAACCAGCTACATATTCAGGTACCAAACCGAAAATATCAAATAAGTAACACTTAGCCAAGTATATTAAAGCCACCACCAATACGTCACCAGAACTAATTGGCATCCATTTTAACAATTGTGCCAACATGCTCTAAGAGGGCTCTGACGTCTAGAGGACAATCGCGGGTAAGGCAAGATACCATTTTCAAGGCTACTTATTGGAAATTATATTGCATCTTTTGATGACCAAATAACTAAAGAGCGTTTATGGGGCCTATAGATTGTCAATTATTTAATAAAACAAAGGCCCACTAAAGAGGCGGACGATGGGTGTGGATGCCCCTATTCTTTCAGCCCTACTAGACTACTAGAACTTGACAAATACTTTAATATGGATTTGCAAAATATTTTTGGCATGAATTTGAAATATTAAACTTAATCACCGTCTTTGCAATTTGAAGGCTGGCTACTTCATGAGCGGTCCTTAATTGCCAATGTTTAAATTGACCAACAATAGAACCAATAATTATTAATCCGCATATGCCTATTCTAATAATTTTCAAAAATTAAAAAACAAAGAGAATGAACACCAAAAAGAAAGAGAATACTACTCGTAGCATGCGCTCCGAACAACATCATTTAATAAAACTCGATGACGCACACTATAGACAAACGAAACAACTACCTTCGAATCGCTTAGATACGATATTGTATACTTCCTTTAATTGTCATCACTCCATATCACTCGCACGAGTCTACAGTTGTATATAACGGATATCCGGCGAACAAGCGAAGCACAATTAGCGAATTCACGCGTATAGATAAACGTATCGGACGAACATTTGGCTAGCCCTATCTATATCAGTTAATAAAAGCGTTTGACAAAGTAGAGCTTTTTGATGAACGAGAGATACACTGCAAATCTAAGGTCAATGAAGGAATTCATTATCATGAAGTCATTCATGAAGTTTTCATTATCTGATACGATCGCATTTTACAAAATTGTAAATAGAAAATAAATACGTAGAATAATCTCTCGCAATCAACAAAAACAATAAAACAAAAATCATATCCTAGTAATAGCCAGTCAAATTTCAGACATGCACATCCATATGTAATATAAAATACCATTGTTAAATAGAAACACGTCTGATAATGCAACGACGTTTAAGTTAAATGAATTAATGTAGTACAATGAAGTGAGCATCAATATTTTATTGAAACTGATTTTATGCAAGCGGGCAAACAGACTTCTATTTGAAAAGCCAAAAACCTCAAAGGATAGTGCTCACTTTAAGATACTTTGATTTGCAGTGAATCTCTCTGCCGTTAGGCGACACTACAAAGTTCGACAAAAATTAATAGTTGACAATCATGGGGAAAGTCACGGTCAATCGAACTATTTAAGTAAATTGCCTGGCGTGTTAAGTGGTCGTTATTTGTTCTGTTTGAAACAGGAACGTGCTACAAACTGCAGTACGTCCGTAGATCAAAATTACGTGTAATAAGACAAAATTGGATCTGGTGCTGCATCGAAACCAAGGTCCGTTCAAACAAACGTTTATCAACATGTTCAGCCGAAATTGTGGGACAAGCTAAAAACAAAAAGCATCTCTACGACTGCTATGCTTTAACACAAAATGGCACTCGTTTCGTTAGTTGGCACAAATTTTGCAGTAAACTAAATCCTATTCTTTCTATCTTATTCGTTCCTGGTCATCGATATGCTCTGGAACGCAGTCAGAGGACAATATAAGATGAGGTGATTTTGCTACAAAATCTACTCTAAGATACACTAATATGTTTAAGCTCGAAAAAATAAATAAACTACGAACTTGCTGCCGTCTACAATTGTTGTTCTGCAATTTTTCTACATTAATTAGAGAAACATGTATTTTTACCTGTATTGTACTCGCATGATTCATATTTGAATGCTCGCTCAGGAGCAGCAGTTTTAAACCGGGCAGTTTTTTTTATTTCGTCACTTTTGTATGTGGAATCGGAATTCTGATCTAGCATAATGAAATAGGCTACGTGATTCGAGCACGCTCGCAATTATTCCACCAGAAATTGACCATCCATGTAGCCCTTTTGTCCTTGTAAGAGAGGTGGCCATTTATTTCGAACATTGCATCATCATATCGAGGTTGCCATTTTAATGTCTTGATACGTTGGCAGGATCGCTATTTCTAGAGAACGAAAGCAACAGGTGCCAAAAAGTATTAGCTGTCACAAGAGCATTCAAACCATATCATTGCACAGAGTTACTCCTTTTTCAGCACTTCGAAGGTGGTTCAATACATATTTTATGATTCTTTTCGTATTTTAAATTGAAGCATGACAGAGATACAGAGTATACGGTGTACTATAACATAAACGCATTTAAAACTAACTTCTCAAATCGACCCTAAATTATCATTATCTCCATGAGACTTTTTCGACGTGATGAAAATGACAATGCAAAATCGTTAAATGAGTCGCACCTGAATAGGTATCTGTACAATGCAGTGTGGGCTTTGATTCAGACTCTGCGGTTTGAACTGGTCGAAACGGCTAAACCAACTCGACCGTTTTCATGTTCCTTTGCGAACAACAGATATACAGTAGCTCAACAGTTGGCTCGAAGCCTAAATCGTACAAAACGTCATAAGACGTCCGAACCACTTCAACGCGGGCAGCTCAAGTGCGCAAGGATGAGGGCAAATAAAAAAGTTAGACAATAGCTATTTTAATGTATCTAATATATCTTATTAAAGTTGTCTTTGACAAAAAAGAAAGAACACTTTCACGTCGTCAATTTACTCTATCCATGTGCATTAATGTCATCACTAAATAATATACGATTGCGTATACTCTGTAGAAGCAAAAACACCAGCAATTCGTATCTCGGAATTATTTCAATCTGACGCCATTAGTTCTATAAAAATAAGATAATATAGAAAAACAATGACCTGACCGCAATATACATATTTATGACTGCTCTATACTTAAGCAATTCAAATTTCTTCAATAGTACTGCATACTCTTACCGAAATTAAGTGGTTGCTATGCTTTGGGAATTTGCTACAAGTGAGCATGTAACCAAATATATTGCAGATTGCTTTTCATTTAAAATTCAAAGTATGAAATACTCTTACAATTACGATTTGGCATTTCTGTTGATTAAATCCTTTTACAATGCTCATGGACGAAAAACAAATTCGAAAAAAGTAAATTCATGTGCCAGATGCTCATGACGTGTCATAATCCAAGATCATGAAACAAATCTAATTTATCACTTGTGCATACAAGAAACTTTCCTGATGTCAGATTTGCACTCACTTCTCGCGTTCCTCTTCATAATTGGTCTGTTGCCAGCCAAATTTGTAGCATGGTATATAAGCGAACATGCACGCACAGACTGAAGGATTGGGCGTCTATTACTTTTTTTTTACACCTTACATAATTTGAAGGTGACCTTTTTCAATCAGCTGAGCGCATCAGGCAGACGGACCAACCACTAAGCGCTTTTCCCCACCCCAAGGTCTTAATAGAGTGGCGGTTTTATTTTTTGCTACACTTTCTCTCCGCTGATAGGCGATGAATCACCGGGTGATTACTTATTAGTTAATAGATAATCTCATACAGTCATACCTGAGCAGAGGGAAAGCAGTGAGGGGGCGTTTGAGCTGGCGGGATGTGGTCAAGTTTCAATCGGAAGTAGGTCATCATACAGATTCGTCAAGTGCAGTACGTGCACGTATGCACTCCACTCACGAATATTCTTGACATTTTAAAAATAAAAGATTGTTAACTCTCAATCCCCTGAACCGCTACAAACTAAAAGATTTAAATAATTTAATTACTAGTTTATAATAATTAACATTGAAATTGTATGAGTTTTTCAGAACAGCAATGGACGAAAGAAGAAAAGAGCTGTCGAACTCGAAATGCCAACATTAATAAACAATTTCTTTAGCTTCTCAGTTATCGACATACAAGCACAATGGACCTGAGGTCAATGATCTGATCACGTAAAAATATAATTCTGATTATTCATAACACACCTAAGTTAAAAATCAATATCAGCAAAATTAAAAATACATTACAGCTGTAATTGCACAGGTTCAGAACCAACTTTTAGCAAAGCATCATCCCCAACTTTAATCACCCCCGCATAATAAAATCACATATAAAAGTAACTTTTGTTCCTCGTTAATCGGCGTTAGATGCTCATTCATCAATAAACTCGTAAAACGCACACTTAACAAAAATCTATTAATTTCTGTTGACTCAGCACTGCGTTTTTGTACACCTACGCCAATAACGTGTTAATAATATAATGTACCGATGGACGAATGCGCGATTGGCTGTCAACAATTTGGCGCATACATGGTAGTTGCAATGGGAAATATAATTTGGCTATTCCATTTTTATATTTGAGATTTTTATGACTTCCCCCTCACATTTTATATGTATCTCATCGCATGGGATAAAATGAGGCACGGCTCAGTTATTTTTGTAAGAAATTGCAAAAACAATCCTAGCCTTCTAAAGTTAAAAGTTGCAGAAATAATCCTAGCTTTATAGAGCTATAAAACGCAAAAATAATCCTAGCTTTCTAAAGTTAGAAATGCAATCAACCGGAATGCTGCGCAATATACAATTGTTATATTGCTGTTCGAATTGCTTTGTTCATATACTTGCACCGACGTAACAGTAATAACAATAAAAGTTGTATAATTATATTTACGTTAGGATAAGTATTCATTTCGCACCAATGGGTTTATTTATATGCAGAATTGTGCTAGCAGAATTCATGGTCATAGCTAAATAGCAAGATGTTTACCGGTAGCGTTATGGTTATAACTATTCCATTATAATGAACAGTGCGATGAACACTTGATGAGGGTAGATTGCGTTATATTAGGCAATTGATTACCAAAAGCAAAAAGCCATTTGTGAATGACGAATGTGCTATTTGCTAAACCCACGTCTGCAATTCAATTTTCAATTTGAGGCCAAAGACACAGTATTTTCACAACCGATATTGTCTGTAATGCGTGCTCATTAATATACACATGTAGTTTCAAGCCCTAGCATTCCGATTTCGTGTCCATAAAAATGATTTCATCACTGAGTTGAAAACAAATTATCGGAGCCTAGGTTTTTATTCACGTTTAACTAATTTATTTAAAAAAATGACATTCTAATTATATATTCAAGCTATTTTAACCAATTTGTTTTGCTTTATGTTGTCCCATAAATAATAATGAAGTTTCCTATCAAAGCGTACTATTTAAAGACTCGCGAATTCTTTTTTAGTCATGCCGGATTCAGAAAAGACCATTACAAAAGACTAAATTTGGCAGATTCTGGGAATTGGAAAACATAATATGTACTACAGTGTACAATAATTATCTATATAAATAATGTCAAATTTTTTAAAACGTGGTTGCAGCACCATCATGGCATAAAATCATTCCAGGCACTCCCTTCCCAGGGACAAATGGATCATTTGAGAACTTCCTGTATTTAGTCATAAGTAAATTATGAACGTTAGAAAAACCTTTTCTACCATTTTTATGACGTGTACTGCTGAAATGACTACAAACAACTGTTGAAGTAAAGCAAAGAAACATTTTTTTGACGAAGTTAATTTTATTTGCTCAATGACATTTTAAAATGATAATTATATATTTATACTAAGGCTGACAGCGTGACACTATTTAATATCAACTTATTGGTTACACCCTCCAATGTTTCGATTGACATGTTTGTAAAAAGCCTTTATTTATAAGTGTTGACTTATGACGCAGAGAGCAAGAGCGAAAACTGGTGTCTCTGAAATAATTCCAAATCTGTATAGGTATTGGAAATGGTCACGTCAACAAACTGCAACGGTCCTTAAATTATCAATATTTGGTGCTAGATCTATGAAGGACGATAACCTTTCACTCTTCTTGACGCACCGACTCAAACAATGGCAGAGACCCAAAAATTGTATGCTCATATTTGAATTACTGAAGCTCGATTTATTCCTACTTAGGTAGATCGGTTCCTAAGTAGTTGATCTTCTTCGGTCGCGTTCGATTTTGCACGCGAGTAATTTAAAGAAGGTGAGTTTCTTTGATTGCACTGCTCGATCTTCATATCAATCAGTTTAGAAATATCAATATGTTTCGATTGCAGTACAAGCATTCATACTACACTCGGCTTCATATCTACTATTTTGGTGTATCATTAAAATTTCGCGGTTTTCATGTTTAATCAGTTTTAATTTAATGCAAATAAAGGTTGAGAAATTATTTTACAAAAATGTCAATATCGCCAGAAGCAGAACTTTATATGTTGTCCATAAAACTCTCCAAAATTTCTTAGAAATTAAATAAATTAAATATTGCGCTTCGCGCAATATTTTAAATCTTTTCATTGACCCTTCCATTGATCCACATGTCCTATAACTTTTTGTTTAAAGCACTTGAAGCGTGAGAAATTTTAAAAAAGAAGTAGGTGTCCAACCCCCCCAAACCCCCAGACAAATCGAACACTGGGACTTCAACGAGTCGTACGACTTTTGTCATGAAGCTGTGCAAATAAAATGACGTGATCAATGCAATTTTGGCTTAGGCAAATAGAAAATTGCCGACGATACTAAAAATGCTAGCTCCAGCAATATTTAATTGCGAATTAGGCTCATAGAAAATATTAATGTCGGAAAGCGTCTACGGTACATCAAACGCAGCACCCATTAGCGATTGTCAGCGATTTTACAATATTGATTAAAACGTTCTGAAATTGTGCGCACTCCTGTTTCGACCAGATTTTCCTGAACATATTTACCAGAACTTGCCACCTTGTAGTTTTTCAATTCGTTTGTCACGGTAGACGATCGTGAGTACAGCGTGAAATGGTTGTTAAGTCATTAAAATAAATATTTGTTTTCAACTCAAGCCAGACCGCCAAAGTGTTCTGAACACAAATCACTATTGCTGTCGTTTTCATGTTAAGCGATTTCACCAAGTGAATAAACGAACATACATACAATTGTTTGAACAAATTCGAATTGAAAATAAAAGGACTTTCGTTACCAAAAAAATTTAGGTAACTTTAAGAATTAGTGCCATATTGTTTTTTTGATAATGTCAATTTTTCTTTGTACGGCTTGTTTGGTTTCGTTTCAACAGTTCACTTTAAATAACTACATTTTTTTCTTTATGAAATTCTAATGCTCTTGCCCAATTACGAATTGTGGTCAGAAACGTACGGAATTAGCAAAATGAAAAAAACAAAATTGAGAAATAAACAACGTTGTTTCGATGTGCACCTATCTTATCGTATGGAATGTTTACTCCAAAACTTCAATTTTTGGCAAAACTCCAGCAGTGCCAACCCATTGCAATAAACTGATATGTGCGCGTACGAACGAAATTTTTGAAAATTTCAAATCGAATCGATATATTTTTGTTGTGGCAAAGATCGTCGATCGATGTCTAATCTTAGCTGTATATTGAAGGGCAAAACGATTTATGTGTGAAGATTATGGGCTCACACGCGATACACGAAACTTATTTGAGGTCGCCGCCGGTGTGAACATGCTGGTAATATGCGGTGCCAATTGGCGGCTCCCAAAATTGACGGTGTGCACCAAATCGGGCACCGGCTGGGACAGCACGGAATTGTGTCGATTGTTTATTCAGCTGAGGTCGCCGCCGCCGCCACGATAAGAATAAAAAAAAAGTATTTTTCACCAATTACCCACAGTGCGCATTATAAACCTCAAAGCATACGAAAGAACACGCGTCTAGGCTGACCTCAAATAAGCCGAACACATATGTGTGTGTGTGCCCAGAACTTGACACACTATCGGAAAGTGGCATTACAAAGTTCCCAATTTCTTCCACAGTTCAACTATACCCATTTACATAAAGCGAACGCGAATTTAACTTAAAGTAACACGCGGTGGCGCTGATGCCGCTTTATCAGAGTGGATTAGAAAACGTTTTCGCTAATGATTTGCGACGGTCAGAACACTGAGAAGACATATGTTATTTGTCAAGAAACATGATTAAATTGACAACTTTCTTGGTCGAACGCCATATTCATTTCAATTTGTCAGATTACTGAAAATTCGCGTCCGAAACGCACAGTTTCAATTTTGTTCAATCGGATCAGATCAATAAAACAAAATCGCATAAGTGATATATGACATTGAGAGCGCAGTTTATTTCTTTAACTATTTGGGTTGGCAACGCAACGCAAACATGCAATCTAACAAATATTAAAAAATATCAAAAAATCAAAAATTGACTATTCGTGGTAGCAATATTAGATTGTAAATTTCTGATTTGTCTTTTTGATATAGCAGAGAATTTTGTTAAATACTTAGACCATGCTGTTATAAAGATGGTGCTATTAAGAGTTCATAATGAGACAGTAGTCTGTTAAGTCTTTGATTAACTTACCTCTTTTCTGAAACTTGAGTTTTGCGCAGACACAAC
This sequence comes from Mycogona germanica, assembly GCA_034698785.1. Classification (NCBI taxonomy): domain Eukaryota; kingdom Metazoa; phylum Arthropoda; class Diplopoda; order Chordeumatida; family Chordeumatidae; genus Mycogona; species Mycogona germanica. Next base: position 16,425 of record JAQGBY010003049.1, read on the forward strand.
CACACAAATGGAATCCGTATTTAAAACGCATTTAAAATGCCGTTGTGATAAATTATTTCGTCAATTTTAGGCAGAACATTGCAATCGCAATAAATGTTAATAGAAAATTTCGACACCATTTGAATCACCCTTCTACCTATACGCGAAAGTTGCAACATAAATCTTTGCTGTTTTATTTAATGTCAATAAAGAGCAAATTCGAAAACAATCGTGGTCGGGGGCATAATTTTAATATTGATATCAATTCAAAATTGGGGTGTTTTACCTTGGGATTTCTTCAGGCTTAAATTATTACTTTTTAATGACCGCCCACCATACAGCTGATGGACTTGTCCACACTTTGGGGCGGTCAAGGTCTCCCGGTCACATTAGGTGATCGGGATCACGCGGAGAAACCGCTAGTTAAATAAATGTAAAAAAAAGATCAAATAACTTCCAAATTCCCGAGTTTCCAGGTTGAAAATAGGACATCATATACACACACGTGGTCCAGTATTCTCCCATTATCTCTAGAGAAAGAGCAAAAAGCAAACCCTTGGCCTAAATTTTTCTCGGGTTTAATCCGAGTGTCTGCGTTTACTCACACATGCACACGCCACAATTATTTATACGGCCATTAAAAGTCGACGTTCAAATGGAAACCCACTACTCGTTTTTCATTTTATGAAGAGGCAACAAAAAACAGAAAAATGAAACCCACATCCGAACTACGGAGAAACACAAAACAAAACTGCGGGAAGGAGGGGGGGGGGGCAGCTCCGTTATCTGTATCGATACAGTATTGGGGGGGAAAAAGGTTGAGGTAAAAAAAAAGAACAGAAATTATCTCTAGTCCTTCCTGAATTATTTCCTGCTCTGTACGGATATGGCTACCCTACATCAATAAACTTGTTTTATTAGTCCCGCTCATTTTATATTTCCAAGGGTAACCTTGCTCCGAGCCTTTGCCACCCACAATTTACCTTCCTCTATCAAAATTCGCCATGTTCTATTTTTTCTTACTCATTTGAATACCTGCGTATTTAGCTTGGTATTTAAGGTCGAAAGAAAGAGTGGAAGAAAACAATGCTCATGGCGGTCAATGCTCAGTCAGCGGTTGGTCGACTGTTGACCTTATTTCGTATTTGATGGTCAAACAACGAGACATTACCGTACATAAAATTATTTTATCTTTTAAAGTATTTAATAATTCTTATCATTTTTTAAATTGCAATATTTTTAAGATCCGTTGCACCAATCCCAAAAGTCGGCAGAATAATTATTTTTGTACACTATTTGTTTAGTGCATTTAACGGTTAATGAAAATTTATATTTAGAGCATATTATTTGTGTTCAGAGTCGTAATGGAAAATTTGAGGTGAAAAAAATTGGACATTCGTTGTTTGCCGAAGCTACTCACGGATCCACACGCCAACTACCTGCGCATTGCCCGGGGTTGGAATACTTGGAAATGACCTTCATATTGCCTAGATAAGTCCAGGTCTACACCAACAACTACGTTGGTTCGAGCCCGCTAGGCACCAATGAATATGACGTTATGGTCGGGCTCGGGCCAATGAGTGGGGGGGATGAGTCAATTTATATAAGCACAATAAAAACTATTTCTCTTTTCGAGATTTTTTTTGTGTATGGCCCGACTCTCTCTGATGTGTGTGTGTGTGCTGTCTCCACACAACAAACCAAACCCCGGCGAGTTGGCCAATTTTATAATCTGTCTAATTATCACCGGTAGGCTACGTCTATAAAACCGCGCATCCTGTCAAATGAAGTCAGCAACAATATGATTTTTTCCATTTACTTGAACAATCAACATTTTGACACAAAACCTGACTGCACATGTGTCTGTGCACACAATGCGATGAGTCATCTTTTCAAGCGAATGACAAATGTATGATCTTGAATAATTAACCTTACAGCCTTACGTGCAGGTTGGCCTATGCCATTTATAAATATTTTGTTACCATATTTTTGTGACTGAACCAGCCAAATTTTCAAAATTGATACATCTGATTGAGAGATTGCTTTTCCAAATCCAAAAAAAAAAAAACACAAATTACATGTTTTCAATATTGTTTTCTGTAGCGGTTGGCTTGACCCACTGCGTACCACCTTCCTGTTGGTGAACAGTGCGGACGTTACGCAGTGATCCATCGAACTGAAACGTTAATGGCATCGAAAATAACTTGGCATTCGAACCTGAGTGCACGTACCTGGGTTCTCCCAATCAGGATGAAATTAATAAGAAAGTACATATATAGTGTATAATCTCGCCAGCAGATGTCGACCGAATTGTGATTGCGGACAGTGAACGATGCGGACGATGAGCCAGTTGATAGAGCTGGTGACAACTCAATTGACGTCGCCTCACACGACAACACGATACACTGTTTATCATTTCAAAACAAGACAGACTATTTCATTTTTTTTAAATTGTATTGACTCTTCTGCTGTCAAAACAAAACAGTTATAATTCTTGCGTTATAAAACACGAAAACAGCTTTCTTGTCTAAATGATATTAGCTGTTATTTCACGAGCCGACAAAGAGGACTCGATCAAAAATATATTACGGTTGATATGAAAGATTCCCCGCTTGACTAAACATTGTCAACATTACTCGTCGGATGTTCCAAATGACGTTATTTGTCATTTGTTGACATCGAGCGAGTGCAACAGGGTTGTAAATAAACAATCTGTCGAAACGGCCCAATTCGCGGTATATTCAATGTCGTAAATTTGTTCGATCCAACCTTGATCTACAATTATTCGATCGATCGAACAAGCACTGAGCAGCGTTTCGACGCGAAACAGATGACAGAATCAATCAGATTACATAGCTTGATGCTGTTCTTTCCATTGACAGATCACCTGCATGTATCTCGCCACTTCCCCCCCCCCCCCAATGACTTCACTCTACGTTGGATTGCCACATTCAACTGCAATTAGGTAATCGCCCAACCTAAACCTTGAGTTTATTGACGGACCTGTCAATATTCTCCCTAATCTGCTCAACCGTCTACAATCACCATTACCAAATCCTGTTCGCTAGAAGCGATTTCAACGCACACTGTAGGGGGTTATTTTTTAATGTGTGCAACAATTACAGTCCGAGACGTTCTGCAATAATCTTTATCGTCATATATCGACTTTATGATAGATAATTACAGTACATTTGAATTTGCTTACGTTTGCATTGAAACACGTCTTCGCAATGATCAAGTAAAAATATTTAAGGTTATGAATGAAACATCAAAACGCAAATCAATTTGAAAAATTAAATTAAGAGTTCGCTCCAGTAACTTTTCTCTACGCGTCAATTGGGATTACGAAGCACTCCGCACCAGCTGAACCAAACAATAAACGGTTAGGTTGCCAAGAAGATATCTCACGACCTTTTATCGATTCCATGGCAATTGAAATTTAAAAAAAATAACAATACACGCACCAGATATTGCGGTCTCTCACAAAGTGATTCCCAACTCACACACGGAAAAAGGGAGAGTGGTTTCGCATCGTCGCTGAAGCGATAGGACGATTACAATTCTCTGAACACACAAACATGTAGTTTCTAACATCTGAAATTGCGTAAACTGACTTTCCATTGAAATGACGAACTATTGCAGATGTTGCTATAAAAATCTAGTTTAATATAGCACCAGAAGTACATGCGCATGACTAGATCGACTGAGAGCAACATTGAAGCTTCGAACATCGAGCAACATAATGTTTGTTTGCAAACTTTCAATAACACGATATACGTACATTTATCAACCTTTAATCAATTTCTTTGGCTATGTTTCTAAGAAACTTTATAATATTATGTTCCAAAAGTAGACATGAATATGAATTTCGCTCCTAGTTTCAATATAAATATCTATATAATAAAAGACAGTTCAGACAAATTGACAGAAGGCATCCATTTTTTCGGTAGCGTTTAACAAAAAGAGATATTTTAAAGAAGGTAGAACCACATAGTAAACAGTTTCATTTAACGCCACCAGAGCATTCACAAAATTAGTTACACCTAGCTTTGCTGTGCTGATTTGCTGTGTAGAATCTGTGTAGAATCATGCGGAATCAACTTTTTCGGTCGCGTTTCACC
>JAQGBY010003050.1:0-20522 GCA_034698785.1 Mycogona germanica
CCGCGCCGGGAATCGAACCCGGGACCGCCGAGCCACAGCCAGTAGCAATACCGACTGGGCTACGACGAGTCGTACGAGTAGTTAATTCCGAGTATTGATATCACTATTATTGCATTTGATTGCTTAAAAACCCTTGTCCGATTCCGCGACAAATTGTTATTTGCATATCTCTGAAGCCATGATCTGATACAATTAAAACAAAAATAAATCATCGTTGAAACCATCTCATTTAGTTAGAAACTTGGGTTGCCCGGCTTTCGACAAAACACTAATCTAGACTTTCCGCTTGCCCTTCCCCTGTCCAGCCAATATCACCGAGACATGATGTAATACCTCTAGGTGGTTTTGGTCCGGTCCATGTACTAGTTGAGTTCATTTCCGCCTATAAAGTGCACATTGAAAAATCTGTCTGTCATTGGTCTGAGCGAGTCCGAATATATTTTAATTTCAAATTACGGTTTAAAATACTTTTTGCTTCCACTAATCGAAATCTCAAGTCGGCACAACGAGTCTAGAAATATTTGAATTTGCGGCCAACGCAAGGTTTTAATTTATGGAATACCATTTCCATAACATTTCACAAACTGAAACCGTTTTTAGTGTGTTTAGTGGGTTGCCCACTCTCTACTTATCATGGTGAATTGCTCAATTTTAATTGCTTTAGATAATATTCATGTACATACACTGATAAAGTACAGGAACACGAAATAAAGTTTAGCCATTAACGCTTGAAGCAAAGTAACAAAAATCATCCAAAATACGTGCGAAGGCATAAAAAAGTTTTGTGTTAGTTTCTCCCATTGACTAAGAATCAATCCTCGGAAATACAAATCATTGGTGAGATTTTGGTGTATAATTAAATAGGTATGTATGCATTGGTCACCATTCGCCATTAGGAGTGATATGATCATATAATACGTGATGGAAAAAAACCATCGATCACCAATATAATGTAACGGCAGCGAAACAATAGATTATCAGGAACGTCACCTGAGGGCACCAGCAACTGTAGTTATCCTATCAATATAGTTATCTATTATGCTGCATCAGAAGATCAGAATCCTGAAGGCATATCCATCTTTAGACAGCGTAAAATCCTTCTTATGCTCTGTTCGCTGTATGGCTGTGAGCTTAATTCGTATGAGAAATATTCAGCAGACATCGTTATCGTGAAGTAAAATTGAAATAAGATTTTGCTCCTATGCTGTAGTCTTCTATCATCAGATATTAGATACCAGCCTAATTGTATATATACCTGTACTTGGGAAAAATGAAGACTAAATTGCGAATAATCGCAAAGGCATAAGTCATCCGACTCTCGCCATTACGATAAATGGAATAACAATGGGTTTATAATTTACGGCGGCCCACCATAAATAAAACCAGAGTTCTATTTATGCAGGATAAGAATTGGGGGAGCGAGGGAAAACAGCCTGGTGCGTATGGGCACACGAACAGCTTCCTGAATAATAGCTGAAGACTCCACCAGACCATCTGCAAATTGTGTTTTGTCTCGTTTGTAAACTGCATCAGGGCCGCCCCTGTGTGAAGTACTGAGCACACTGCATGTGTGGGCGCTGTGTTTTTTTCTTTTGACAAATAGACTGGCGCTACTCTTGGAGTGTGTGTGGGTGTAAAGAGGAAGGAAGGGGAGTTTGGCAAAAACAATTTGTCTGCACATTTTTTTCCCACCTCCCCATTTCATGTGCCCGAGCTTACCTTTAAATTAAGACCGCGCAGCACATTCCGTGCGCAAACGACGTAAAGAAGAGAGAGAAGGGCGGGCAACAGAAAAAAAAGAAATTCGCATAAAGTTGTTAGAAACTGTTATTTATTATTCATTCGTTTCTGGCAATCTGGAAGCTTAATCTGGGGAATGATTTACAGTTTTTCCACCGTTTTAGGCGTACTGATTTTTAGATTACCAACATGTTTGTTTGCTAAAAGATGTTCATAAATTTAATTTCGTTTCTTTCTTTACAGTTCTTTTTTTCAGTTAGGATATATATATATATATTTGACGTTCTTCTTGTTCCCCGTTTCGGTAGTCTCAAGTACGTCTACGAGCGGGATAGGTTTTTTTGTTGTTGTTACTGATGTGAAGGTGTCGCCGCGAAACAACATAAAATTCCACAACTAAGTCTCGCCTCACGTCGTGATCCCGTAACATAAAAATTCTCATGATTAAGGCATTTCAGGTTTAGCTCTACCGCGTGTACACTAAAAATTGGAGAAAAATGGTTTTGGGAAAATAGTAAACCGATGGGTGGATAACGCGGAGGTTAGCGACCCTCATATAGGCTAAACGCAAATACAGCGCACATAACAAGATATAGCTTTCTAGTGTCCATTGTAACTAAAAACAAAACAGAAAAGTTCAAAAGCACAAGCAAATTCGGATAACTACTAAAAAAACAACCCAATTCAAATTCTAATTTAAGCATTGGTGAAATGGAATGAAATTGTTGGCAAACCCTATCTTTTTGAATTGCAAAAATTACAAAGATTACGTGCAACTCCGTGACGTCATCATTCGAATTATTGAGGTTAAAAATGGCGCTCGCTATACAAGAGCGAAACACGATTTTTTTTATTACGTAAAACGAAGCACTTCAGTGTCAGACAATTTTTTAAAGAATTTCCGGATAAAAACTGAAGAAACCCTGAGCGTTGGTTTTTTTAAAACTCGCACTGTATAACTAAATGAAAACACAATGCTAGATAAGTATAGCGGCATAATCCGAAAGTTACAGTGACGAAACGACGAAAACAATGATAAATAATTTACGATTTGGATCGTCACTTACATACAAAGAAAGACATACAATTTTGAATTAAAAATAATGTATATAAATAAATCTAATGAACTTTTCTTACTCCACCAATTTTTAGAACTGTGATGTTATTTAAGTTATAATACGAGGTTATCCAAATCATTTTTCCTTTATGATTATCATAAATAGAATCCTTGGGATACCCAATATAATTCTTGAGACACATAATGTCAATGTACATTTCTATAAATTTCGGTCGCCATGATAGATTTAGAGATTTTTCGTTGTGGCGGTTTCCCTCAGCACCCCACACGATCCCACGCTAATGATACTCTCATCAAGAGCTATTGAGCCTATAATGCTTTGCCGGGATATCTCAACGATACGCCCTAATATAGCGACGAGACTTGGCTAAAACGCATTATGTATATTGGGCCCTGCGTACTGAACTACTAAAATGAAAGCAAAGGGGGAATTTTTTGCCGTTGCGGAATGTACGGTGGCTCAGGCTACGGAACTAACCTAAGCTAGAGAGCAAAATTATGGCTTCATTAAACTTATCGCTTACGTATAAAAAGTCTCGGCGGACGTGCGCAGAATAAAACAGCAGACATAGTTAGCACTCCTTGTATCCCTATTTCGTTCTTGGTTAAATATACAAGGTAGGCAAAACAGGACGGGTGAGTGGAGGGGTTTCTGATTTAAATTTTAGATTATTATTGTTACGACATGTCCTGGGGCGACGAGTCACCAGAAACGCGAGCAAAGAAAGTTGGCCCTCATAAATGAAAAAAGGTAGGATGAATTGGAGAGAAAGAAAGAAAATAATTTTGCAACAAATTCTGGAAAAATAAAATATTAATAGGTGGATCATATTTCGCTAGCTAAAATGAATACTTTATTCCGAGCGATCTCTTTAGATGCGATTTTGTACATGTCTATAGGTAAGTTTAAAAAATAATGAACTGCTCGAAGATAATCAGTTGCAAAATAGTAATAAAAAAATCAGTTTTGTTCATTGTCTGAATATTGCAAATAATATTAAAAATGGTGTATTGCTACTGATAGTTGGAAGGTGCACACCAAGTTTACAGTTCAGGTAACAGTTCCATGAACACAGTCCTGTATCCAAAATATAGCAAGTATACAATACTACAGACTCTGTATATAGTATTTATGAAATCCATGTTAATAAAAATATTCTAAAGTTCGATTTCAATTTGAAAATACAATAACCAAGAATTTAAATTATTGTGACTACTGGAGATGGGAAAACTAGCCAATACCACAATACAACATCGCACTTCTGTTTGAAATTTTCAGAAATGAAATCAAAGATGTTCAGTTGTTTTAAAGACATTTACAAAACGAGCGCAGTTCGCGTTTGCGTTAATTTTATTAGGTTAAATCACACATAAGTTTAGAAATATCCAGCGTTTTTCGATTTTAAATCTTTCCTTATGCTTGATATGCCTAAACCCAATAGCGTAACATAGAGCTACCATACAGTAAGTTGTAAAAGGATTCACCACCTAAATTCCTGATGTAGATTCTGATGACGAACCATCTATGATTCACCAGACTAGCGTCATCATTGAACTTTCAAAGAAACAAAGTTCATGTCAAACGTACGAACTTCGCAGAATGAGTTCTAGCGCTACATGAAATGGGTGACTCCCTCTCCCAACCTAAGGGAACATTTCACCACCATAACTCAAGCAAAAGGTGAGCAATTTGCCTCAATCAAAGTTTACAAAATTAGATCGTTTTGGTTACTGCCGGCTACGATGCGCCTAAATGCGCCATTCCAATAACGACCAAAGTCTAGACAATGCGTTTACCGAGAACATTAACTAGAAATTCAGATAGATACTCGGTAAATTTACTCAACCCTCTGGTTAAGATGCAGTCACCTGCATATAAATTGCAATAAGAAAATCTAGGTTTTTTTTTAAATCGCCTGAAAGCGAGAAGATGTGCTGCGGTTCTCGCCGAGGAATGAATGCCGTCGTATTTATATCGTATTTAGCCGAAACGCTCGGTTATCTCGGAACATTTTGCCGAGCATATGAAGCGTGATGTGCGAGCATTGTTGTATCTCTCAACACTAGCTGGTTCAAATAAGTCCGCACAAGTGCTGAATAAAATGTGGCTATTGCGATAGTTTTAAAGATATTTACGAATATTTTCTCCGAATTGTGAAAACATGTTGCTTTAAAGTGTAGAGGCTCGTCGAAACATCAGCACGCATCGAACACGTTATTTTATGCGGCCAAAGTAATTCGGTTCATGAGATGTTTCTTTGAAAAAGGTGCCAATAATAAAATTAATCAGCCAATTCTCAGAATATGTCTGAATAGGATAGCAGTTTAGGCAAATTTTCGTTTAGATAATAGTGAAACGTGGTCGCGATAGCTAGGGTTGATAAAGATTCTTCGAAAATACCATTACCGATTAGCAGTGGTGCCTTTTTGTTTTTTTATCGCCTTCCATTCATGACTATAAGATTTGTAAAAATTCAAGTACAGCTAATTGCGATACTGTATTGAATACAAAACACTACTCCCTACCATACTCCATGTTTACGTACGGTGCAAGGGACACATTTTACCAGCATCTAGGATCAAATAAACCAAGAATATTTAGCACGGGATCGTTGCACCCCAAGTCTGTATCTCTAGCAACTGAGCACACACATATTATTACTGCATTTTGATAAATTAAAAATGCTTCTATGCATTATTTATGACTTAAAAATACTGTGCATGCCAAAAAAGGCAAAATATTCGTTTTTGATAAAAACGAAATATCCTTGGCTGTTGAAAGTGCCGTTTATACTCGTAAAAATACGTTTGTTCAAGCATGCAGCTCAGGCTATATAGAAAAATGTAGCTGGCGAGAAAAAGATAATGGCCACTTTATTATTTACCGACGACAAATGGCTACAAGTTGCGTGTGCGATGCGGAAGCCCATATCCTAGTGAGACCCAGAATATATGCACTTAGAAAACGACATTTCCGCGTGTGGTTATGGAAAACGAAGTTTAGATCAATTATTTTTGTCACGCTACGGGGATTTGCGGCAATTCAAGTGACATGAGAGTCCGCAGATTATCGGAGTTTAAGAATTAGCTACTTTGAGTTGGATTTGTAAAAAAAATGAATGCGCTGTTGAAACTCATTTTTACCCAGACAATTTCAAATTTATTCGGTAAAAATAGTTTTTTCCTTTTCACTGTAGTCTCTACACTACAGTTTCTAAAATTTCATGTGCACTTAGTGGCCCCTTTTGATGTGGGGTCTTAGGAGCAGCCAGATACGTACCAGACACTAACTTCGTTTTACGTGACCCATTTTCTTAATTTTCGCTTTCCGTATTCGTTATTGGTTTATTGTTTTTGGTGGCAGCATACATTTGTCGTCGAGCGTAAACTTACTTGGTCGCTCGCAGCCAACGCCAGGCAAAGTCGTTAAACAGAGGCTGCTGTTAGTGTTTCCGTCATACCGGAAGTAGTATCTGGTGAGACATAAAATATCGCCACCATCGGTACGTGAAATTGTCACGAGAGAAATAAATACGTATGTCATATACATGTGTATCCTGCTGAGACTCAATGGTCGGCAAGAAACAATTCATGTATCCACCAAAACTAAAAGAATCTGCTTACATTAATATTTGGGTTAATGTTTTCGTTTCCCTTCCAAATTGAGCTCAAAATCGGAGGAAGATTTGCGACTAAAACTATTTATTTCATGCGTATCTCTTCTCTAAAGATATATACATAGATGCGAAGCCCAATTAACATTATATCGAACATGGTTAACGGTCAAAGCGGAAATGTGATCTGAGGAGGAGGAGGATACTTTCAGCCGCATTTATTGAGAAACTTCGTGTACCAGAATTATTGTTGCTTATTTAATGATCGAGATAAAATTTCATTTAGATTAATTTTGGTAATTCTTACTATACAGATGCTATCCGCCTTTGACAAGGAACATGTCTCTCCAGAAACTATTTGTTTCTTTGCTAATGATTTCCGTTAGAAACCGTTGAACAATCTAACATTATAATATAGTTGGATATAAATTGACCATAGACGACTTACAACTTGACCATCGAATGGGATATACAATGAGACCATTGACCAAGGCTGATTCCCAAGAACAGCCAAATTAACAGTTCCCCAAATTTAATGCGAATGACTCGCAGCTTTCTTTCATGTTGCCCTCATATTAAACCGGGAAATACAGAATAAACTCAAGCACATGTAACTGTCGTATCATCGGATCTCATGAGGATGGTTTGAGGATGATCGTGCTCGAACTTACTGAGGCCAGAACGTTGCATCATGCAACAAGGAATAACTGGCGCTGGCGTCAGTCGATTCGGAGATCGATACCTGCGAATGGCTACAAACATGTCACGAGTTAATGACGTGTGTATGCACATATATATGGGAGAATCGACGCTGCCAATCTTGCGATTGATTGTCTGGGGTGCAACGGCACGCCGCTGTGCGCTACACACAATCGGATGGGCAATCGTTCTGTTAACAATTATTTGCAATTCTCTCTGTGTGCTTTTTCTATGTGTCTTTACGTGGATTGGTGGCGCTGTTCAACTCCATCGAGCGTCTCCATATCCAAGTAAAGCGTGAAACACCTGTATACAATAAATATTCTCAACGATATGAATATTTAAAAATCAATAATTAACTATCCATTTGAAATCACGAAATTCGCGACAGTTGAACCATTATCTACAAATGAAAATTAGCTCAAAAGAAATATATTAAAACTATTGAATAATGCGAAATTGCTTGTCAATGTTCGGAATGATTTATTTTCCGTTATGCAAAAAAGTAGATTTATCGGTATCTAACATTGAGAAGCTGGTCTCAGACAATGTGCCGACAAATATACTGCTTTAACTAATACGATTTCTGATATTTTACAGAAAAAAATAATTCTCCAGAACTACGGAACAGGTTTAAAACTCATTGGCATAGACTATGTTCTTGGAACACCGAACACGTTCGAGATTAGATTTTCCTATCCCAGCATTACAACCGCAGCTTTTGGGAAATTCGATTATTTTATTCTCTTTTATTGCCAATCTTAGTTCGGTTCGTTTCGGCAAATACCAATTGGAATAAAAAAGAAAAACATTTAAAATTGTTACTACTTACTGCATAATGCTGTACTGTTGGGTTTCCTATGGCGACATTACGTTTTAGCCAATTGTCTGTTGCGGTTTCAGGATTCCTCTTTCTTTAAAAAGTGAATGCGCCTCTTGTCAGCTAAGCAAACGTAATCATCTGTTGCTGAGTCCTGTGATTGTCACAGATTTGGAAGACCGATCCAATACAGGGCTAATAGCATCAGTCGTCATCGTAATTGTATTTTAAAGCAATCTGCAAGTAAACAAAATAAACAACACTTTAGCCAATTTTCAAAATTCAAATTTGTCAACATCTTAAAAACTGCAATCCAAAAAAAAATTAATTTGACGCTTGCTTTTTGATTATTTGTGAAAAAATTATAGCAAGTCTAATTTTTGTTAATTAACATAAATATATTTCCCAGATATGTCATCAGTCAGTGCTGTGAATGGTAATACGTGTACTAGAAATGGAGTAGCCATTGCAATTTTTATTAAAACTGTAACACGTTACAGTAACGTTAACGTTAACGTTACGTTAATACGTAAACTGTAACAGCGTTACCATGCATAAGAACCCTAGAGAAAGCTCCGCCCGAAAGAGGCAAATTGTAATGCTATGGTGCTATGCGGTACAGTATCAGTTTGGGATGACGAGCTTAACATTCAGTAGGCGTTTAAATTTGTGACGCGATTACTTAAAGCTCCGCCCGAAATGGGCAAATTGTATGGCATCGATGCAATGCGGTATAGCATCGGCATTGGCAACATTTCTCCAACGCGAACTTTAATACGAGTTGGCAACTGCAAATTGTTAAAATAAATGTGTATTTTTTTTTTTTTTTTTTAATTGGAACCATATCTATATTGATACGAGTTGGCAACTGCAAGTAGTTAAAATAAATGTGTAGTTTAAGAGTATTATTTGGTATTTAATTGAAACTATATTGAATACACTCTCTCTGTATATGTTTAAACTTCAATACAAATTTTGCAAGACCTAATTGGTCGGAGACGAGGAGCACATATCTCGGAAACATTTGATCTCGAGAAGTTAAATCTGTATAAACAATTTTATGCAAGTCTATTTTAATGTTGTCACAAAAACTGAAACATCCAAACGTGTTTCTTTTTGGGTGGGGGTGGGGGGTATATAATTCTGCCGTCTGCGACATACGAGGAACGTAACGAAATTACCGCGACTCCTAATGCAATTCCACCTAATGCACGCGCTACAGTTTTCACGTTGAATTCATCCATGTTAGTGCTCATTTTTATTCCCTCCGGTGACCGTTTTTTTGCCAATCTAATTAGCAAATTTACTTGCATTCTTTGCGCTTTGCATCCATCATTACCACGACTCTGGAGTGGAGAAACTCCCCCACCACCACCATCTCTCCGCTCAACCGTCCAGCAAACTACCCGTGCTGCTATCTTTCGACGGCGTTTTGCAACAAGTCGCTAAACCACAATACCGGGCAACCTGGCAGCTGTACAAACCACAAAGATGCTCAGATTCCATCAGCTTTCGCTTCACATTATTTATCTTTCCTTATTTATTTTAACATTATACTTAAGATGGCATTTTTAAAAACATGTTGTACTTTTTAAACAACCTTTTAATTTTATTTTAACAAGATTTCGTCAATGATAGTATGTCACTGGTGCGATGACAGTCGCGATTCCAATATTAGGAATGCTTTACTATCGAATGTTCAAGACATTGGGCTCGCGACATAGCGGAAGTAGCCGCCCTGACACATTGAAAGCAAAATTAGCGACGAAGATTGTAACCAAACATATCTCGTACATCATCGGACCACAACCGTTAATGCAAACAGCCAACATGAATCAATCCGAAATTGTTTGAGCATTAAAAAATTGTTCACAGTATAGCTCCGGTGAAAACTTACAATTCTTAAATCTTAAATATAAAAATTGCTGATATACATTCATTTCAGTTGATGATATAAATGGTAGGTTAGCATTCTAAAAAAATGGTCGATAAGATCTCGCAAACACTGGGCTAAAATGAAAAAAATAATTCTGTACAGATCGAACCATCACTGCACAATGCGAGCTGTTCCAAATGCAGAAAGAGTCCATGCTCTCTTTCAATAGGCAATTTTCCAGCTGGCAAAATTTGTATAACGCCACCTATCCTGTAGATGCGGTTCGTATCTGGGGGTGGGTTCACCAGCAAGTTGCAAAACAACATCCGCTTCCCCCCGTAAGCCTGTGCATCAGTCTTATTGCGTTTCGCATGCGCGCATTTGCATTCAGCGACGGAGATGCTGTCAACATTGACTCCTGGTTCTAAAAGTGAGGGTGGCGGGTTGATGCGTGGGAGGTTCTAGGGGGCGGGGATAAGGTCGGGAGAAGTGGGAGTCGGTTGTAACACGGGAGTTTGTTAGATGCGATGGTACGGTGGACGGGTTGGGTGGCGGTGAGGATGGGGGCATGTAAAAAGGGAAAAAGGAACACTGTGGCTCAATCCCACGAGAAAACTGAGCTCTTCTTTTTTTCCGCTGCAGGCAAAAAATTGGTATGCGTTAGGCGGCCTGGCCTCCTTTTCGTAATCCGTTCCGCTCCAGGTAGCGCGGGAGTTTTGCTACCCCTCTCCGTGCTCCGTGTCCCATTGTTGCCAGAGTACGTAGGTGGAGAAAAGGAAGAGGGATACGCAAAGTAGTAGAAGGAGGAGGAGGAGAAGGTGGAAAGAAAAATAGTGCAGGCGCCGCCGGTATTTCTCTACGACCGAATAAACACTAAAAAAACATTTTTTCTACATGTTCGAGAGGGCTTTCTTTTTTTTTTTTTTACTTCGGGAAGGTATTTTCCTGCTCAGTCGCGCGCGCACCTCTATTTTGCATAAGATCGCAATAGTGTCTCTCTCGTTTTTAATAAACGCCACGGCGCGGTTGTCCTCTTACTGTACATGACGAGTAGGCATAATTTAGTGCGGCTCCATTTGGAAGCGACAAGGAGATTGAATTGATAGAGACCATAAAATTTGACATCTCGAAGGCGGCCATGCCAGATTCATTTTCTGTGAATGCTTCGCTTTTGCCTGTACTCAATGATAGTTGCCCTATGTCAAGTTCGAGATCTTTGGTTCAAATTGTCACCGCTTTTGGAGCTTCTTTTATGTCGCCAAAGTAAAAATATGTAGTGAGATAATGAATATAGAAGTAAAACCAGATACATAACTTAAATTGAAACAGGAGTCCAAAGTATTCACCATTACGTTGAGAAAGGGTTATCCTTCATATAAAATCGAAGCATTACATGCAGCGAGCTTGATTGTGAGCGCATCGAAGAAAGGGTCCTGTAACACCTTTACTATTTTTATTTATGAATAAAAACCGTTAATTTGTCGTTTGGTTGCGAACTGATAAACGTTCACACTTAAAAATGATTCCGGATTTGGATAGTCGTCGAAAACGTCGATCACATGAATTACTTTGACGTTAACTTTGATGCTCGCTTTAATATTACGATAGAATCACTCCATCTAATCGGGATTGTATATCCACCGTTAACGTGTATAAACCTAGTTAGCTGATTGAATCACGAACGAAATACAAATTTCGAAATTTTCAAAAATACTCGCTGACTTATGTTCTTGACATGGGCCATGACCTCAGGGTACAACAAGCAGCGCATTAAAAAACCAAATGCGAAAAATATGTAAAAGTCAACGATAAAGTGAAGCATATTTTTTAAATACATCACTCGCATTACAAGTGTATATTTTTATTTATGGAGCC
This sequence comes from Mycogona germanica, assembly GCA_034698785.1. Lineage (NCBI taxonomy): Eukaryota > Metazoa > Arthropoda > Diplopoda > Chordeumatida > Chordeumatidae > Mycogona > Mycogona germanica. The sequence continues at coordinate 11,703 of JAQGBY010003050.1, forward strand.
TCGCCAGCTCGTCGTCAATTTGTCACGGTTTCCGTCTCGTATTTGCTGTCTTGTGCTAATAAACTTTGCCTATCGTCTTATTCTTTGCACACCTGCGTCGTATACTTCCTCAGACAAAAGCGTTTACAGTTTCAGCAGATTTCGTGATTTTAAGAACTAATTCACTGTAAAATGAAAAATGAACAAACATCACAAAAGTTACAAAAATAAGTTCAACGTCTATCAGACCTCTCCAAAGGAGAAAGCCCCCTCACTTTCTCCTCGCTGTCTGAATCATTGAGTTGCCATTCCTGATGAAATTGGTAACCAGTTTTATTTTGCGAGGATATCGCGTTTACAATGCGAAGGTCTAGGCTATTTATTCAAAATGGTTCGTTTGCTCAGCGCGAGATATATCTCATGCGATCTTCATTTGTTAGAAACACATCTGTTTATGATTATTTCATGAGCCTTAATAATGCACGATGTTAACGGTATAGCGTAAAATGTGATTTGCCGTCTCTATTTTTCCCACAAAATTTGCGTTTCATACAACGTGTATATAAGCAACCGGTATCGGCGAGCACTTTTAACGTTCGTTATTTCCATGTTTGATTTCTAGGAAAATGGCAAGTTAGTGGTTTGGAGTTGACGCTGATTTGGTTCGGATTGTCGTATTTAGATGGAGGTGCGCAAATATTTGTCGATGTCGATATTTCCATTAAAAATAGTTATCGAATCGTGCATTGCCAATAGTGCACACTGGCGTTTAATTAATGCGCTCCGCGCCATGTTCGCTATGTATATGGAAACTTTGGTGGGCACATGTCATTACCAAATGTTTGCAAGCTTCAATTATTAATGAAATAAAGCGTTCGTGTGCTGAATGCTCATCCGTGAAATTGCGCAGCATTAAAAATATCTAGTAAAACTTGTTTGATCAATTGATTTGAATCGTATGAAAAAGCAAATGAACCAACAGACTACTTTATTAAATCCCGGTCTCTTCGAAACTGTATGTTTCGAATTTACCAGTTCAAATTAAGTAATAGTAAAATATTATAATAGCGAGTTCGCCTCTCGAACGGTTCGTCTTTCCATTCGGTGCTGCCCCGAATCCACCAATTCTGATTGATTTATTTCAATTGTGCTAGTGTTTTCTTATGACTCGTTCTCATTGTCAAGTTCTTACAAGGCAAGTCGCTCTATACCAGACGAAATTGCCGGGGACCCATTTTGGACTCAATCTTCCTCAGTGTAGTTTATCTTCTCTAATCTGTGATTGGTTTATTTGGGCAACATGACCGTTACGTAGGAAGATTGAGTCCAAAGTGGGCTCTACGAACAACTTGCACATGTGAACTAGCCATTAGTGTTTTATTTCAATTCAACAAAGCATTAGCAAAATGAGGTGTTGGTAATTTGTTGTTATAAGGAGCAATGCTATGTGAACCAGTTTCGCTCTTGACCATAAAAACAAGTAATTTTGTGATGCATGCACGATGTTATTATAATAGTTTTAAACTATTGAATATCCCCAACTATCTAAGCTTTGTTTTCTTAGTCACACACCTCATGATCCGTTTATTTATTTATTTTTTTTTTTTTTAATTCACTGAAGTGACGGATCACAACAGGAAGATTCTGTACCCCTCTCAGAGCTTAGGCCCTATGGGAGAGGCACATTATCAAAACTATCACAATTTGTATCGATATTTATCGATTCGTAGTCAGCATCGCCCATTCAAACCTACTAGCTGTGGTTTCGGCGGTCCCGGGTTCGATTCCCGGCGCGGGCTCTCGTAAATTTCGATCCCGGGGTACTGGTCGTTCCCCCTCGCATAGTGCTTAAGCACCATGAGGAGGACGTAACGCCTGTAGTGCGGTGGACTACAGTTGATTAAAAAAAAAAAAAAAAAACCTCTCGTTGCTCAGCCCCGCCCACCCTAAATACCGGTAAACGTAGGCACTTTTGTCTGCATATACCATTTATCCTATGCTCATGTTACCAACACATGCTCACGCCAGTAATCCGCTGGCGTCTATGGACGCAGATATACTTTTATTTATTTAATTCATGTGTAATGTACGCGACAACATAAAGGCCTGAAATAAGTATCGTTGATCCAGTCCATCCAGTATAAATTTCATTGCGCTGCGCCTGCCGTGAGGTTTAGCTGTGACATCTCATATAGACAGAAAACATCAACTGTGTTTTACACTGGAGTATTAGATATAATATTGTATTATGTAACATTTGAAGCAACATATTTGTTATTTCAAATTGTAATGGGATGGAAATTGTAACTATGCGCCGTCTTAGCGCGTGAGTGATGAGCATATTTTCATCATTACCCCATTTTCGGGTCTGGCTTCCGTCGAGCCCGCGAAGGTAATTGTCGAGTCGGCTCCGAATAATTCAGAAGGCTTTCTCTGCTCCTGAAATTTTCAATTATTTCTAAGATCACGACAGTCGTGCCGTCCCACCTTACTAGAAGCAACAACTGGACAAGCACTATAATTTTGTAATCGTTCGCTTGGATCGGACGTCTGTCATATTTCCGAGTCTTGTTTGAATTCAATGTCGGAGGCTAAAATAATTCAAGAGAATGTGATCGACCACATCTTTTACTCTGTATATGTTTTGCATGCGATGTGCGTGACTGCAGTTCGATCCGAGTAACTAAAGTGACAGACAGGTTGGCAGAAGACATTTGTCGCTAATAATTTATCACCAAGACGTGACAGACTGAGATAAGCGAATTGGGGTCGACTGTCGTTCCCACGATGATTAAGATACGACTGCCTGCCGTGCATGTCAAATTTGCTCAATGACACACAGTGGAAGAACCTTCATCACCACAAATTTGTGATTTCTAAATAAAAATATTGACTAAGCTTAACATAGGTGGCGCTCATTTTGTACTCTGAATGTAATTGTAATTTACACCGCTAGAGGCGTGTAGTCACCATCTCCCTAACCATCCCACCATAATAAAAAAAAAGAACCTATCAACAATAAAGTGTCAGGCATTTTCGATTAGAGAAATATAGCGATTAGATTATGTGAAAGATATTCGACAGGTTTGTGTGTTGTGACCAATCTGCGATTGCCAATCGACGAGTTAAACCAATGATAGAAGAGATTTAATTTTTCAAATATTCATCTTTGGCGCGCTCGAAACTGACGCCTTATTTGTTGCCCGAACCTGCACAGGTAGTTTGCGGTTTCCTTATAGTAAGAGCCATCTTTAGGAGAAGATGCTCCCTGGGCATCCAATAAATACTTCCGATAATTATGTCCTAACGCTTGGCAATAAGCACAATTCACAATAAAAACTTTTTATCATCGATACATTCAGATAATTCTATGTAAAAATAATATTTTTTGAAGATTCTTACTCATGTAAAACTTTAATCGACGATGTAAGATATCTTTATATTCGCAAACTGGGGAAAGAACACCACACTGAGTCAAGTAAAAGCGTTTCAAAAATTATGACGAAGCTACTTATCGTCACCAATTGCGCCATCAACACTTTAGACTTTGTGGTTTCAGTTATAATTGCAACATGTACAAAATGTTTCTCGCTAATCGCCAAAGATATGTAATGGACATAACTGTTTCATGTCGAACCTAAACTATCCTCGCCAACTGTACGACTCGTCGTAGCCAAGTTGGTTTAGTGACTGACTGGCTCGGCAGTCCCGGGTTCGATTCCCGGCGCGGGCTCTCGAAAAGTTCGATCCCGGGGTACTGGTCGTGACCCCTCGCATAGTGTCTAAGCACCATGAGGGGGACGTAACGCCTGTAATGCGGTTGACTACAGTTGATTGGGTATAAAAAAAACTGCATGCGCCCGGGACAGTAGCACAGGGCGTCCCTCTCAACTCGAAGAAAGCCCAGCTCAGCGTCGATCCCATTAATATTCCATCGAAGCGAACATTTCAAACCTGACTGATTTCGTTCCACTCCTCTCCTCTGATGCTGCAATTCAGCAATTTGGTGATTTACGGCAATCGGTCGTTCACCGTTGCCGTCTTCGGTCGCGCCTCTATTACCGCCCACACGCCACCCACCAATCCAACCAACACCACCCACCACTCAGACACGCCGCTTCCCGTCGATGTTTCCGAGAGAGAGAGAGAAAGAGAGAGCTAGAGAGAGAGAGAGACGACAAACGAAAAGCCACTTTTAAAACCATAGGATCCCCTCCACGTCACTTTGATCCCCTCCCAGCACCCCTCCACCTCACCACCTCCCATCACCCGTCCTGCGACAATTTATCCGTATTTGCTTTCCACATCGCTGTTCGCCGTCGTCGAGTCGCTCCCCTGTGATCTTACCTCGCTCACCGCACAAGCGTTAAATGACTACTGCCTCGATGAGCTTCTGCGCCGAAAACTGCTCCAGTTAGTTTGCGAAATTGCGCTTGCAACAGAATATTTCTCCATTGTTTCATTTGCATACATAGTTTTGCACCAGATACATTTTTTGTTTGGCACGATATTATTTGTATACACTGTTTTTACAATAAAATGGAAGTTGTGCCCGGGACAGCACCGGACGAGAAAAGACGAACTCTTGATTCAGATAACTCTTCTTGCAATGAATTTTAACTAAACTAGAAAAACGTGGGAACTGACAATACGACGATGACGACTCACATTCAACAGATTTACCACATCCACATCTCCCTTGAAAAATTAATATTTATTATTACCCTAGTACCGATTGACTACCAGTGCGTGCGGTCAATTCCGATATGCTCTAGTTTTATTTTTAAATTTATTTTTCATCGTCCAAAAGACAGCTGATGAAGAGTTATCGCCAACTCTTGTTCGTCATTTCTCGTCCGGCGCTGTCTCGGGCACAATTTCCATTTTACTTTACATAATCTCGTTACGTAATCACATACACAACAAGCCCGTATGATTTCTGGCAAAAAAGATTATTACTTCCGAATAACGTACTTCGCCTGACAGCAACTATTTACACTACGTGATATATTTCTACTCCTCTTTCAAAATATTATGTTAACAGGCATTTCACATTTTTTAATCTGACAATGAACGCTGACAGAAAAGCATTTATACACATTGAAAAATAGCTTACTTGGTTGCGTCGATGCGTGGTTGCGAGGAGGGCAGTGTCGTCAATAGGACTATACAAATATTCGATCCGAAAACTGGGCGCACACCACGTCAGCGTAAACTTTTCAGAGGCTGACATTTTTTTGAAAGACGAAAATGTGTAGCTCGGAAGAGCAGCACCACGGCGTTGCCTAGCAACGCCGCTTATGGCTATACCTGCGGTATATAGTCAGACCTAGAGTTCCATAAAAACCTGTTTGTGGCTTGGACTCGAAGACGACCGGCCCAATGTGGAGGAGATCGCGTGGAAAAATAATGATGGCCTAAAACCGTGCATGCTGCGAACGTGGTACTCCCCCACCCCCTTCCTCCCCGAAATATATTGTTGTCTGCTGCCGTTTGCGGCAAACGATGCCTCCCGTCAATTAGGCGTTAGGCTGGGATAGCTCACCCATCCTCCATCCCTCCCCCGTCGGCGGACAAAAAAGTTGCTGCGCATGCGCGGGATACCGAGCCCACCTTTTAGATCCTGTTTCCATGACGACGGCAGCGTCTCGGAACTTCGAATATTTTCGCGGATGCGCAGCGCGGATGAATAATTCCCAGCGTTGGATAATTCGCGCGACATGGACACATTAGGTTGCCTTGCCGGTTTCGTCGTCGCTATCGGTCGTTCATGGCGACACCAGCGTCACCAGAGGGCAGCAATAGTTTTACGGTTGTTATACCACTCCTATTACCAGTGAAAAAGGTGATTCCCAATATAATGCTGCTAATTTTTTATTTTATTAACGTTGCCCTCGATAACTCTTTTATTTGGAAGGCAAAGTTTCTGACAAAATCCATGGATGCTGGGGCACCCAACTGATGTATTTTCAAGGATGCTATCCAGACTCTTCACTATATGAGTCTATTATTCACAAGCAAACGGGAAATCGGTGATATGGTTTTTGCAATAACTCGGTGCTACAGCAATGTGTAAGGGACACATATCTCGCCCTGGGATTCGAACCCCTGGCGCTCATTTATAAATATGCAAAGCGATTTAAAATCATTGTTGCAGATGGTTCTTTCTAGCAGCCGACGATTAAAAACGGATATGTATTTCCAATTTTTTGAAATTTTAAAATCTCTTCAAAAGTCCATGTCAATATTCAGGCGATGAATGCGAAAGGATAGTTGACCGTTGTCTGCCTAGGCATATAATGCAATTGCCAGTGAATGTGCTGGTCAGGGGCTTCTGAGTTTTCCAAGAAATGTAAGCCCTGTTATGTTCTTCCGTTGTCTTCCAATTGGAATGTCAGACTCTCTCGATGTAATGAGTTTTCGTCTCCCTTTCCTTGCCACAAGAAGTCCAAAGAAATGGATTCGCGGAATTGCTGTCACGTGGTTTGACGTTGCGCGGTGGCCGCTGATGTAGGACTGGCTCCACGTCCATTCTGAATGTTTGCGGTGGTCGAATATGGATTCAAGCGTTCACGTTGTTCAGCTTTTCTGGATCTGCCAGTGAACCACTGACTTTAACGTTCCGTCGCTTTCACAAACATTGGAGTTTACATGAGTGATTCCTCCTGAGACTCAGAGTCCGTTAATGTAGCAAATGTGTGATGTCCATTGAAATAAACAAAAGCTAGCACCGAAACTCGAACCCGGGATCGTCGCAATACAAGTAGGTCAGTCTCCGATTGACCTTCGAATGCTCGTACAATTCTCATAGCAATAATCAACCGCTGGATATATAAGATTTAGAGAAGAAATGCAAAGTTTCATTTTTGATAAATTTGTAGAACTCTTATCTGTTGGATACACGTTGAAATGGAATAAATAAAATGCGTTCTGACTTATTTCTGGATCAGGTCTGTCGGGTAGGTAAACGTATTTGTAAAGGGTCAATCTATTCAAACATTATTCAACAAACCCTCTCTTCCAATTTGGATTTCGTAAAACGAATTAGATGGCGTTTGAAGATTGCTGGGCGTATGGAGAATCGATCGCCAATAGAAAAGAATGAGGTACATGGAAGGGAGGGACGGAGGACCGATGAGCAGGATAAGGAGGTGGTCGAGGTTGAGCTAAATCCAAATCGGCTGAATTCGTAAATTTCATTGACTGGGCAATTGTTCATGTTCCACTGTGTTTTTCCTACTGCACTGTATACAGTCGGTCAATCTGAAATCTATGCAAAACGACTACTGCTCTCTAGCACGGCCGCACCGTCAATTGGCAGCCGGGACTTGGCAGTTAAAACGTTATCTTAACTTTAGACAAGGAAAATGCTCGTTCGGATATATTTACTCGATAACACTAGATTCGCGTTAATGCAGCGACTGCGGGCGCCTACCGTTTCACTGTTCTAGTTCAAGAGACGAAGAATCAAATTAATGCTCTCTTCTAGACCCAACTCATTCGATAGAACGGTGAATTTCGATTTAACACATTTTGTTTTTGTAACAAGAAAAACGTCACCATCGTTGTATTTAGATTAAAATAAATTGACGTGATCGTTTTAGAAACTACAAGGAATATTAAAACAGGAAGCTATATCAATATTGGCTATATATATTCCAACGAATATCTATAGAACTGACATTCTGAAATAGGAAAAAATAGGTCGCATGAACTTCAGATATAACTAATAATTTTCTCATTCTTTTGGATCATTTTCAATAAAAATGGAAGTTGTGCCAGGGGCAGGCCGGACGAAAAAAGACGAAGAAGAGTTGGCAATACCACTTCAAATACTCTGTATAATAATAGTAAACTATTTTTTAAAATGAAATAATTAAACTAGAAAACCGTGGTAAATTTGTTAGATGTGTATCGCCATCGTCTTAGCTGTAGCGTCAGTTCCCACGGTATTCTACAGTGTAGTTTAATTTTTTCATTTTCTAATATTATATTAGAAGAGTTATCGCCAACTTTGTCTTTTTTCGTCCGGCCTGTCTCGGGCTGAACCCCCAATTTTAATTGATAACTAATAACGTTTATCTAAATAAGCAAATATATGAGAACATTTTTTCAATTTGTAGTATAAAAAAATTATTTTTGCTTTGCGAAAATGGCAACTCAGGTATCACTACTTGGTGGTGACTGTCGTCGGACCGAGCGCCACTAATTGCGGCGTGCGATTCGACGTTCGCCATTGGTCGGTAGTGCTCATGGCCGCCGGACCGATTTTTCTCGATAGGCGAGAGAGAGCGAGCAGGCGCTTCGTTGTCGTCACCCGCCGCCGTCTAGCGTCAAGCCCTCCCAGGGAACACTTGGACGTCGTTACGCCCGACTAATTTCCCCGGGAAACTGATAAGATAGTCCCCCGACCTCCGCGCGCGCGCACACACACACAAACGGTATCGGTGACAGGCACCACCACATCCACCCCCGTACACCTTCTATGTCTTGTGTCGGGAGTTGCTCCAATCGCACGGCACGTGTGTCGCAGTCGGTCTATTTCGACTCGGACGAAATCGAACATGTTTTATCAATCGATCGATCCGATTTGCTTTTTGCCTAATGCGATTCACGCCATTGGCAGCTTTCCATATATTCGCAGCATGTGTTTTGTCTGGAATATTAACGCAACTTATAACGCAACAATATTACAATCAAGTCAACCGGATAGTCGTTAAATTGGAATGCTCAGGTGCCTTACACGAAGCTCAGTCGGGGGTGCTTTATGTAGAGTTGGATATAAAGGCATACACGGTGGCACAAATGTTTTAGTAAAACCAGGCGAAGATTACAATGTCA
>JAQGBY010003051.1:0-20521 GCA_034698785.1 Mycogona germanica
GCCCAAAGAGAGGAGCGTCGGAGATGACCCCGTACCCGATCCCGAAGAAACAATGTCCACCGTAAGTCATTTTTTAAAAACTAATCGCTGAGAGTGAAACCACTTCCAATTAATTCATGAATTACAAAATTTTATAGCATACGAGAATTTTAGCATATTTTGCAATTTGTTGACGAGAAGAGAAACCAGTGCTAACCAAGATACCAATTGCTTGTTCCAATTTCTAGCAGCTAAGACATTCTAAATAAATACTCCACCAACAAAAATCTATAATCTGATATTCATAAAGAATTTTGTTTTTGATGCAGAAATGGTGCTACAAAATGACACAAAAATCATTTATTTAATTTTAATAACATTTAGCCCGTCCATTTCTTATTTATTAAACAACTAGCTCATCCATTTATTATTTATTGAACAAATTGAGGTGATTGAACACACATTCGAACAGAACGCAATGATCATGTCTGGATGCGAAATACACTTTTGACACGCATGGCAACAATAAAGTAATTTTGAATTATATTTTGATTAAATAAACTATCATAATTAAAACGCATACCATATTTTGGAAAATAAATTTTTACACGAAGGCCAGATTTTCAGAAAATAAATTAATCGTCCAGAGAGTAATCGTCGTAAGAGAGCCAGCATCCGTAACTTTAAAATCTCATAATATGCCTTTAAGGATCAATAGCGTTCCTATTCTCTTGGAAATCAAAATGAAATATATTAAAGTAATGTTTCGCACCAAACACAGGTTTTGAGCAATTAAAAACTAGATTGACGATATAATTTACTTTGAAAATTAATATTTTTATGGCTCAAATGAGACCAGGCGAATATCCAAATTCGCTCGCCTCGTACATTTTCACATATCAAATATATTGTTATTTCTCTATATGCATATTTCTTATTTATTGAACAGGTGGAGATGATTGAATATTTTGGTTACACGGTCGAACAGTACGCCATAACCACCGATGACGGTAAAAACATATAATTCTAAGAAATTCTGCTGCGGTTTACCGATTATTCGTTAATGTCGAACACCACCTTTACTTATTTATCGATCATTTGACAGGATACATCATCGATTTCTTCCGTATCCCTTACGGATTAAATAAGACTATTGATGGGCCACGAACGCCAGTCTTCGTTCAACACGGACTTCTTTGCTCGTCCGACGATTGGGTCATTAACTTCCCGTACCAAAGTTTAGGTACATGGACTGTGAAGCATTATTTAAAATATGTCTACAATGTTAATTTATTGTCATTGCTGTATTTTTAATTCGAAAATTTAAATATTAGGAGTATTAATAACAGAGGTTAATTAACGCAAACGCTTAATGTCAAAACACACATCTGATAAAATTAGAGACCAATATAAATTGTAGTGCTATTCTAATTAAATTTCATTAGCATAGGCAAAAGCCTCAGATCAGACTTATCCTTTAAAAAATACATTTTAATGATAACCAAGAAACATTTGTTAAAATTATAGATAATATCATGTTCATGGCAAATCATTGAAATCACCCAAAACCTCAATAGTACCAATCTCAATTGATTATAGGATTTTATTTGGCCGATCACGGCTATGATGTATGGCTCGGAAATATTCGTGGCAACAAATACGGAAGGTAAAAATCTGTTTTAATTTTCGATGAACGTTTGTACAGTTCAGAGTTTACACACTCCAGTCAATTATTAATACAGAATATATTTTTAAACAATTTTTTTTAAATTATTTTTAGAGCTCACACTTCTCTGGATCCAGATACCAGTTCCGACTTCTGGCACTTTAGGTTGGTGACGAATTAAACTGAAAAACAAAACTATTTTTTTTCAATGCAAACTTATCGCATGTTACCGTAGTAATATTGCATTATCAAATTCAATCACAGCTGGGACCAGAGCGCCCAATACGAAATCCCTCAGCAGATCGACTACATTTTGGCCACAACCGGATACACTCAGCTTTATTACATCGGACATTCCATGGGAACAACAATGGCCTTCTGCCTCCTATCCACCAAAACTGAATACAATGCAAAGGTCGACATTATTTTTTTATCATGCTATATGGCGCCCTGTTGATAAAGTTGCTCCCTGAACATTTATTTCCTGTATTAAATGCTGATCAAGCAAATTACTGTATACAGAACAGATGTTCTTTGAAGTTTATCAAAAAATCCAACTTCTGGGAATTTGTCTTTAAAGTTACGTGTGTTATTTGCTGCCCCTAGATTGAGAGATTAGTGGCAATCACTGCTTGCTCAGTAGCACGCCAATGATAAAGTATTCCTTAAGACCTTATTGTAACCGATGTCTTACGTTTCTCTTTCAGAACCAGATCGATTTGGACATTTCTCAATATACATTCATGAATATACATACTCGAACATTCTTTATTGAAGCGCTAATGACCTTGTTTCTTAATTTTCAGATCCGAACGTTTATTGCAATGGGACCAGTGGCTACGCTTTCCCACGTTGGAACGCCAATCAAATATCTGGCACCACTGTGGGCCCCGGTCGAAGTAAGTATATTTATTTATTAGTAAATTCTAGAGTCACTTTTGACTAATATTCTATGGTATAAACTATTTTATCTGAGCACCTCGTGAAATAGGAAATTATTTTTCGTGCAGAATACGTGCGTATGAAGCATTCAAAATTAACATTATCCTAACAAGTATTTAATTATCCATACAATGGAATGACATCCGAAATTTAAAAATAAACAATTTCACAATTTCTTGTGTGACAGGCTTTGTTGGAGCTGCTCGGAACCGGCGAGTTCTTGCCCAGTGATGGCGTCATTTCCTGGTTTGCTCAAGACTGCAGCGCTTCCTTGGAAATTCTGTGCGAGAACATCCTGTTCGTGCTCTGCGGATATGACATGGAACAGCTCAACGGAGTAAGCAAACATAATGCGATTCCGAAACTTTTGGCCCATTGGTTTAAATAAAAAAGCATTCAAATGATGTTCTGATTTTGTAATTGTAGACTCGCATGGGCGTCTACATGAGTCACACACCAGCTGGAACCTCAACAATGACCATCCTGCACTATGCCCAGGCAAGTATTTACTTAAAGTAATCAATGAATATCGTAGTGTGCCAATGGCCTTATCAGTATCGAACTTGTGCATTGGTGCCAGTAACCTTATCCAGGCAAATTATTTGTAAGCCTCATTTAACAAATGTACTGAACTGACATCCGTTTATAGTCTCAATAATCCTTTGATGTTTCTTTATATTATTGTTTTCTTCTAGGAGATCGACTCTGGCCGATTCAGGTGGTGCGATTGGGGAGAAGCTGAAAATTATGAACGATACGGCCAGGTATGTATAATTCACTTTTATTGGTTAACTGTAGTCAATTATGGTGACAAGAAACGATGTCGAAAGCCATGCTAAAATTCAAGGAAAACTAAATGCAAAGCACACGGATGAATTTAAGTAAAATACAAAACACATGTATTTACTTTTTAAAAAAATGATAATGAAAAAGAATACAACGTGGAAGTTGCAGAAGTTGGTAATGAAAAAAATTGACTAAATCGCTCTGAAATTTAAAATTCAGTTAGCTACTGTATTTTAGAACGTCTAACTCGCGATAACAATTAACATATTGAATAACAATTACACAGTTTTCTCAAATTTGTAATTAAATTAACAATTTTATTTTTAAATTCAGTCCGTGCCGCCAGACTATGACGTCACCCTGGTGACAGTCCCGACCGCCCTCTTCTGGGGAAATAACGACTTGCTTGCCGACCCCACCGACGTCTCCATCTTGTCCTACAACCTGCCCAACCTGATAGGCTCGTACCAGACCGGCGACGAATACTGGGCTCACATGGACTTCCTGTGGGGAATCGACACCGGAACTCTGGTCAACCCACAGGCTGTCGCTCTTATTCCGCGATTCTAATCCGTTCGCGCTTCATTGTATAAAAAAATGTTTATTTCGGAAAACAAAACCTTCGCTAACCTTACTTCGAATGATGTTTCAAATGTGACCATAGATGTGGTCAGCGATCTAAAAAAAAAGTCAGAATAATATTTTCTGATATTAAAATCTATTTTTTGACCATTTTTTTTTACACAATATTACTTATTTGTTGTTTGTCTATATTCGTTTGTAGATACTTTTTTGATATATTTATAGGTCAGACATATTGACTCTTGAAAACTTCCTCTAGTCCTCCCTTTATTCAGTTTGATCCTAAGATTATTTCTATTTCAAAATTTTGACTAATTCTCTTGAAATTCTGCACAGATGCTTTTAAACTCCCCGAACTCAGAGAAAGTTGCACTACGACTTCTACTTAATTTGGAATATCGCTCAGTTAAATGACGTGCAGCAAAGAAGATTGATCCACCATATTGTTACCATTACTGTGTACAGTGTCTATCAAACGATTTTTTAAATGAATTTCTGGAGAATATAGGGTCGGGGAATGATTAGAACAATCTTCTTCGTAAGAAAAACAAAATTGAGTCAGTCAGCATCTTGCTGGTAGCGGCAGACAAAAAAAACCCGACACTTCAGTAAATTCCAATTGAAACCTCGAAACCACACTTGCCTGAGTGAAAACATAAAGTAATTGATAAACCACGATAAAACTAACTAAACAATCACTTTGCATAGCAATTTTAACAGACAAGGCAATATTATTTCTATGTTATCAGCTCATTCAGGCATACTAATCTTTTCTTCATTGTGTGATAAGAAATTGCTTTCGCAAACAGATCTCATATCGCAGAAAGTCTCTTCATCTACTGTATTAAAAATGGCGCAATTTAAATATCAAGCATATGATTACGTCATATTCTAATCAATATTTAAATTTTTTCATGTACATGTACTTACATTTTTGATAATTAATAATCTTATCACTACAAATAGTATGCCAAATTGTTTATTCGAATTTTAATCTGATGCCGCAAAAAGTTTTCCCCAACTCTAAAAACTCTAAAAAAAATCATATATAAGTGGGTCTAATCTTTTCCACATAGGTCTTCCCTGAAAAAATTGATCGAGAACCGGTAGTGCCAGATTTACCAGTCTGTATTAATACAGGCTTTACGGATTATTTATTCAACAACCATGCTAAAAATTTCGCTTCTTTTGACCATATGTTTGATGGGCGCTGTATCAGCGCTGGTCATTCCGGATACTGCGGAACTCAATATTCCGAATCATATTCGGATGCCCAAAGAGAAGAGAGTCGGAGATGACCCGCCACCGGATCCCGAATTAACAATGTCCACTGTAAGTATTTTTTAACAACTGACTGAATTAACAATTTTAACAATTGTCATGAATTAATTCATGACATTTTCTCACGAAAGTTGTAAAACATTTGTTGATGAGAACAACTTCCAGCGCTAACCAAGATACCAAGCGCACAAATTAAAGAAAGTTCGAAATTCTAAATACCCCGGGTTTACGATGAATTATGGTTTTAATGATGACATGGCTAAAGGCTAAAAAAAAGGAGAAAAAACAATTCTTTAATTTTAAGAACATTCATTTCTTATCTATTGAACAGCCTGAGATGATTGAATATTTTGGCTACACAGTCGAGCAGTACGCAATAACCACGGATGACGGTGAGAGAATGAAAGAAACCCCTACATTTAATATCATGCTTACACAAAAATTCCAAGACCATGAATTTAGACATTTTCCAATTTTCTTTGACTAGGTTACATAATCGATTTCTTCAGAATTCCGTATGGATTAAATCAGACAATCGATGGACCGCGGACTCCAGTATTCGTTCAACATGGATTACTGTGCTCATCCGACGACTGGGTCCTTAATTTTCCATATCAGAGTTTAGGTAAAAACCAAACAACCAATCAATATCATCTGGAAGGGACTTAATTTTATCACTGATGATTATGATTTTGTGACTGTATTTATTTTACTCGAGTAGATATTACCTTAATTATGTGATTCCATGCAGAAATATGCTGCTTTCAATTTTTCTTTCGCATTTTTAGGATTTTATCTGGCTGATCATGGTTATGACGTTTGGCTGGGAAATATCAGAGGAAACAAATATGGAAGGTATTTGAGAAAAGAGTTTTAAAATGTAGCTCATTTTCAGTTATATAATGAAATACTACACGCATAATGATCATGATTATTTCCAGGGCACACACATCGCTGGATCCGGATACTAGTTCCGAGTTCTGGCACTTTAGGTTTGTACAGAATGATTATTAAGATTTTTAATTGTAGTTGACGAGAGACGAGATTCTCGTAAAGAATGTATTTAATTTTAATTTGACAAAGTGATTTTACATATGTGAGCTAAAGTAAAACAATTTTAATCACAGCTGGGACCAAAGCGCCCAATACGAAATTCCTCAGCAAATCGACTACATTTTGGCCAAAACCGGATACACTCAGCTTTATTACGTCGGCCATTCTATGGGAACGACGATGGCCTTCTGTCTTCTGTCCACGAAAACCGAATACAATGACAAGGTAATAGCCGCCATTTTCTTAAAAATAATAATGTTTTGCAATTCGCTCGACTAATGGGCGACAACATGAATACAAATTATGAATGTGGTGCCCTGAAGTTGGCCATTATGTTTTTGCGAACGACAATTCAATTAGTCAATTGCTTTCAGATTAGGACATTTATCGCCATGGGTCCAGTCGCCACATTAAGTCACGTAGGCACACCAATCAAATATCTTGCACCAATTTGGTCCGAGATCGAAGTAAGTCTTATTCGCTATCTTCTTACAACGAATCCCTCGGAAATCAAAAAATATTTTTTACCATAGAAATATTAATTAAATATTAAATATTAATTGAATTAAGGGCGAACCTATAGATATTTATGAGTCTGCCATATTTGAACAGATGTGTGTAACTGTGTGTAACTATGAAACGACTGTAAAATAAATATATTTCACAGAGTTTTTACAATATTAGTTTATAATTATTATAATTTTCTTTTTACAGTTTGTTTTAGAGCTGTTCGGAACCGGCGAATTTCTGCCCACTGATGGTATCGTTTCGTGGTTTGCTAAGGATTGCAGCGCCACCTTGGAAGTGCTGTGCGAGAACATTCTGTTTGTGTTCTGCGGATACGACATGGAACAACTCAACGGAGTAAATACGAAAAACAGAACACTTTTGGATTCAACGAAATAGTCATTCAAAATACCAATTTGAAATTATATTAAATCAAATATTACCAAATATCTCTAGACTCGCATGGACGTCTACATGAGCCACACGCCAGCAGGAACTTCAACAATGACCATCTTGCACTACGCCCAGGCTAGTACACATTACGTCTAAGAAAATTAAATAAGAAATCAATATATTTAGGTTATGATTTCAACGATTGATTGAGCTGTCGAGATTGACTAAATTGAATTTTCACTACACAAACATCGAGAAAGTATTTCGCTAAACGTTATTTCAGTTGGTTAGATTTACTCAAGCAAGTCAATGTTTGTATATTGTTATCTTTTTTTTAGGAAATCGATTCTGGTAGATTCCGATGGTGTGATTGGGGAGAAACTGAAAATTACGAACGCTACGGACAGGTACGGGTTCCATATTATAAAGTGGTCATCTCGTCGTACACATTTCATTCATGACGGTACAATTAGTACAACAATTTTCACGATGAAATTCTATTTCCTAGTCCGTGCCGCCAGACTATGACGTCACCCTGGTGACAGTCCCGACCGCCCTCTTCTGGGGAAATAACGACTTGCTTGCCGACCCCACCGACGTCTCCATCTTGTCCTACAACCTGCCCAACCTGATAGGCTCGTACCAGACCGGCGACGAATATTGGGCTCACATGGACTTCCTGTGGGGAATCGACACCGGAACTCTCGTCAATCCACAGGCTGTCGCTCTTATTCCGCGATTCTAAGTGTCTAACTATGAAATAAAAAATTTGCACGAGAAATTCGTTGACTGTCGATAATATTATGAGACTGGGGCGCGTAATGAAAAAGACTACCTATATAGCAGTCCTAAAAGCACTTCGAGTAATAATCATGCGTATACACACACGTATTTATATCTGTTTCGCTTTTACACCAATTGAAAATAAAAAGTCGCAATGTCCGCATTTTTGTATTGAATAAATGAAGTAAAAGAAAAACGCTTGATAATAATACATAATGATAAATAATGATGAAATAAAACATTTTCATTTTTACTTAAATAAGGACTGTTTGCTCAAGGTGCGTTTCTTCATACATGTACGAGTACATGCAAAGCCATCCATTATAGCGTAACTGCGTATTTCGATATCAACAATTTAAGTGTACATTCTTATCATTCAGGTCTGCTTGTTGATGTATCCATTCCTACTGATTCTATTTGCAATAATCTCACATCGATTGGTCTTTCTCTTAAAATAATTTGATTGACAACCCTCTCGAAAATCAATCAAGATGATAGATAATCATAATGCTGGCCAAACTAAACTTGAACCGGCTTTAATCTATCAAAATACTAATAAAATTATGAATAGCTTATGCGATTAATGTTATTGCAAATGTCAGATATAAGTGTTATCTTTATTACGACTTACTTTGAACTTATTCTGAATCGGATTGGTCAGATTCTGGAAGCAGGGTGACATTTTGGTATTGCAATAGATTGAATCGATTTTTCCAAAATGTAATTTCAATGGTAAATTCATTGGTAAAATCTTATTGTTTTAATCGATTAACAGAAAAAATGTTAAAACTGTAAATGTATATCTATTGAAATCCTAAAGAGCGCAAAGCGAAAAAATTATCGTTTTCAGTGTTGTCAAACTAATCAATTTTAGAAGTCCTAAACAACCAAGCTCAAACATTTACACAAACAATTATAAAAAAAACCAATATAATAAGAATAAGAATATAAATCATGTGATCGAATTACGCATTAGGTTAGACCCCAATTAACGGCGCTTAAGTTTCCACACAATTGATAAATTTGATGTTCGATTATCAATCAGTCAGATATTCGAGTTGAACCGTGACCAAGAGAGATTACTTTGACGATATATATAGACGAAGAAAAGTACCTTGGCTCACAGACGGGAATTTATTTTTTCCAGGACTGTGAACAAAATTATCCGCTACAAAAAATGGCGGCCATGTTGAAAGTCGTCTCTTTCCTTGCTGTCCTGTTGGCGGTGTCGGCCCTCAGCCTGCCGAAATCTAACGGTTTGGCAGCAAAAAAGGCGATCGGTGATGACCCACCCCCAGATCCGGAAGAATATCTGACTACGGTAAATAACACGAATACTTTTTTTAAGCGAATTTAGGACTGCCAAATTAATACTAAATTTCGCTAACACGGAAAAATCACGATGATCTTAATTTAATCGATTCATTTGAGTATCATACTAAATAAACGGATCACATCAGACTAGTAATTCGCATCCTATCTTTCAACTAGAATCTATTCATGCAATTTAAAATAACGCTGTCGGTGTCCAGAAATTCTGCACTTTCTGAGAAAATGAATTACTGGACTCGTTTCTCATATGAACCACTTTAATCATGATTAGGTGGAACTTCTTGCATATTTTGGCTATCCCAGCGAAACCCACACAATCACAACGGAAGATGGTGAGCATTAAAAAAATATATGTAATTTCTTTTGTCGGTGACATTCCAGAAGAAGCACTTAATAATTTCTCTACTGTTTGAATAGGTTACATCATTGAATTCTTCCGAATCCCAAGCGGATTGAACACATCGGCTACTGGTCCCAAAACACCGGTGATGGTGCAGCATGGTATCCTGTGCTCCTCTTCTGATTGGGTTGTGAACTTCCCATACCAAAGCCTCGGTAGGTTGTTTCCCAGGTTCGACGTCTACAGAGTACAGTCGAACAAATTTTAATTTTCACCCGACAATCGGCAGAGATGTCCATTTCCTGGATAACAAAATAACATTTGTTACAATCGCCATCTTTTCAGGATTCTACTTGGCCGATCAGGGATACGATGTGTGGCTCACCAACGTCCGTGGAAACACCTACGGCCGAAATCACACTACATTGAACCCGGACACAGACAACGATTTCTGGCATTTCAGGTAATTGAAAGAATGACCACCATCAACGACACAATCTGGTCTTGTTAAGAGGATGCTTTGAAGATTAAAAATTCATTTTCAAACAATCGACTATTGAATAATTAAATTATACCAGTTTACTTTTGAAGTATATTGAAAAATTCGTTCAACATTGTTTGACAGTTGGGACCAGATGGCACAGTACGAAATTCCTCAGCAAATCGATTACATTCTGCAAGCAACCGGTTACGATCAGCTGTACTACGTCGGCCATTCCATGGGAACTACCGTCGCCCTAGCTCTCCTGTCTACCCAAACCGAATACAACGACAAAGTAAGACATAGACAATTTAATATCAGGTGTTTTATTAACATGGTGATACATTTTAAATTTATTTGTTTACGCTGTCATTTTAGATCAAGACGTTCGTCGCAATGGGACCAGTGGCCACGCTCAACCACGTGGTGTCACCGATCAAGTATCTAGCTCCATTTGCCAACATCTTTGATGTGAGTGGACTTCAAATACGGGAGATTCCTCTTCCGCAACTCTGTTGAAGAAGTCCTCCCCCATCCGTATATTAAATTTATTATAACTTTTTGGATTTGGGCTTGTTTTCAAGTTGAAGTACGCTGCAAAACGATGGATAAGAGATGATGGATGATGTATTTCTTTGAATTAATGGAATACAATATTTGTTTTCAGTTCATCATAGAAATGATCGGAACTGGTGAGTTCCTGCCCAGCGATGGCGTCATTTCCTGGTTTGCCCAGGACTGCACCGCCGATTTGGCAGTTTTCTGCGACAACATCTTGTTCGTTCTGTGCGGATACGACGAGGCCGAGCTCAACGAGGTAAAACTGACACCAAAATTCAAACGAGTCGTTCGGTAAATCAACAGTGATAAATGGAAAGAGGTGACGCCATAGAGGTCATTAGTCTTTTAAAAATATATGGCTTGGGCCGCGTCCAACGCAAAAATATGTTTCAGCAGTTGCTCGTTTGTGGCGTTGCGACACCATTTGTATGGGAAACTGCTTCTAGATCTTTCAGTTCGTTGTTCAGATGAGCGGCAAAGTTCAGATGGAGAGAACGCACTTCTAATTTTTAGTGGCTATTTAGGAAATGGAACTTCTTTCGTAATTCAGGTCGTTCGCTACCGGATGCGTCACATTATTGTCACTTATTTTTTATTTCTTCTGTTTAGACTCGCATGGATGTTTACCTAACTCACACGCCGGCGGGCACATCAACAATGACCATGGTAAAAAAAACATGTTCCTCCTATATATATATATATGTTATAGAGTTGTTTTAGTGTTTGATTATCTGGATTTATGGTTTTCTTATTACCCTTTTTTATTTTGTTTTCTCGTGTATAGGTACACTATGCGCAGGTTAGTAAACATTTTTACAAGATCAAACACTTGCCGTGGTTTGAATAATTTAATCATTGGAGGATGATTCATTGAAATGGGTAACTGTATTCAAACGGGGGGTTCAAGAAATACCATGTTTATTACATCATTATAAGAAATAGAAATAATTTAAGAAAAATCACATCAATTCGCTCACACCATTCAATTTGAAAATTATATCCAATGACTTATTATTTTTTCAAATTTTCAGGAAATCGACGTTGGTAGATTCCGCCATTGCAACTGGGGAGACACAGAAAACATGGAACGTTATGGTCAAGTAAGTTCATTAAAAAAATAATTAATCGCGTTCATAAACGACGGTCGAATCAAACTTTGTCGCGTATTATGCAACACAAAAAACATAATGACCTCCGTAGCGTACAAGGCGTAGGTATAAAAAATTATTATCTGATATAGATGAATCACAATTCTAAAAAAAGGAACATGTTTTCTTGTAACAAACGTTCAATTTACGGTAGTCGATAATGACAATGATAATGATACTTCGAGTACATTCAGATAGAAGATCAATTGGTTGATAGTCGAATCGCACAAGTATGTACCCAACTGACGTTGGTCATTGAGATTACATAACGAAATATTTCAAGTTAAAGTCCAGCTCTCTAATGATATAGCTCGCTCAAGTACTTGACGAACTTGCTAATGATAATACTGTATTCAATAATTTGAAGAACTTTAAAATAATATTAATATTAAGTGGGTTGGTGTTCTAGCCTTGCAAATCAATAATTTATGAATACCGTAGTTGACGACAGCAAAGGGTTGAGTTTCGCGGATTTAAAACTGCATTACATTTCTCTGAGGCGCAAAAGCGACGTTGGCTTAACCAGATTTGCTTTACCAATCAACTACTGTGTTGCATCAGATTGCCTTATGCGGTAGAGATGTTCATTAGAATTAATTACCATCATTATATTTGGGAGTGTTATTTTACGTCAACACCGCCAGCGGTTTACTCGTGTTCTGACAATTACGTTTGTCCAAACGACGTCGTGATGATATCGGATCATATAAAAAATATATTCGCTGAAACTTCAGGACAAATACAGATATCGAAATCCATATTTCGAGGACAAAAATGTAGCGCTTTTATGAATTTGATTTTCGTTAAGCGTGTTGTGACACACGTCCGCTAATTAAAGCCGACAACATCACACGTCTCATTTTTTCGCATAATTTTTCGTGTTTCTCGTTCAGATAACACGAGTTTTGCGCAATCAGTTTTTTTTAATGCTGAGCAATTATTAGTATGAAAAAAATGTAAGCCTACTAGTTTTTAAAATCTGCAAAAATTAGACACGTTTCCATAATGTTGACAGTGTTTCACACTGCGGGGGTCATGGACCGAGTCCGGATTCCATTTAATAAAGCGTCTTCTAACTCGAAAAAAAACCGCTACTAATTGTATTCGGTTTTTAAAATAAAAATTCGATTGCAATTGTTTACAGATCACGCCACCCGATTATGACGTCGGTTTGGTTACTACCCCGACCGTTCTGTTTTGGGGCGAGAACGATTGGATCGCCGATCCAGAAGACGTCAGCGTCTTACAATATGGGTTACCCAACCTGATCGGCTCCTACCAGACCGGAAATTCCAGTTGGGCCCACATGGATTTCCTGTGGGCAATCGACACCGGAACTCTCGTCAACCCACAGGCTGTCGCCCAGATGCCGAAATTCTAAACTGATCAAACTACAACCAGAAATAAATATTTTTTTAAAAATATAAATTTATCCCTTCTCACTACACCGGAGATATTACAGTCAGTATAGACGAAAACTCAAAACAGTTTTGCACTGTCCTATTTTTGATAACAATTGTTGTAATGACCATCAAAGAAGTGCAAATAAAACAATGTCAAACATTTATCAATAAATAAATAAATATATAAATAAAATAAAATGGAAGTTGTGCCCGGGTCAACATCGGACGAGAAAATACGAACAAGAGTTGGCGATATCTCTTATTATTTTGTTTTTTTATTAATATTAAAATAAATAATTTATAATTAGCATAGACAAGTGATATGATAGTTGATTAGTAATCCTGCGCTTTTATTTTAAGAAGCTGTAATGCTTCAATGAAAATGTTTCTTTTGGCTAAAAAAATTCATGTCAAATTCTTAGTTAACTTTTGGTCGCTCGTTCGAAGAGATTAAAAAGCTGATGAATGAAATTAAAAATAAATTGAATTTTTGAAATACCGCCAAATATAAAAACCGTTAATATTTAAAAAAAACCCTTTTTGCATGTCACGTACAGTGTTTTGTTGGGAAACAAAGAACTTTCATAAAAAAATAACCGGAACCAACATCATTTCGCTTCGCGTTCCCCTAAATACGTTTTTGTCAACATTCTCGTAAAATCTATAGATAAACCACCTGTAGTGAGGGAAACGTCAAAAAAAAAAAATCGTGTGCACGATGTCCGAATAAGGTTCGAAAAAAAAGAAAGAAAGACAGTCTTGGTCCGATTTTCGAGTGTAACAATTGGAAGTAACGTCCCTCGACAAGAAACCGTAGGCGTAAAGGAACCGCACATCAAATTCGCTAATCATTTAAGTGCTTCTAATTACACATCGTGAAGTCCGAACTCTTTCTATTTTATTTCACGCGAATACGACAAGAATCAGCTACTAAACAAATAGCGTAGTTCTAAAAAAAAATATTTCACGCCTGGCGCGCCATTTTCGTTCCACACAGTCGGATATAATTTTTGTTTATGTAGGACACCGCTGACCATTCTCTTTTTCGTCCGAAAACTAGTCGTGCCGCCTACGAGAGTAAAAATATAACATCCTGCCCAAAATCCAAGATGACCGATTATCCTTTTTGCCACGAAGACTTCTTGTCATTCGTTACAGAGATA
The DNA here is from genome assembly GCA_034698785.1 of Mycogona germanica. Taxonomy (NCBI): domain Eukaryota; kingdom Metazoa; phylum Arthropoda; class Diplopoda; order Chordeumatida; family Chordeumatidae; genus Mycogona; species Mycogona germanica. The sequence goes on from JAQGBY010003051.1 coordinate 14,401, forward strand.
CAACTTGTAATTTAATGTTTTACGTGGGTTTAAACGTTTATCGCTTACCTGAAACGGAATCTGATGGGTTTTAACAAATTTCGTTAAATACTTTCTAATTGAGCAACGCTTGGATGACGGATTGACATTTGGTCGACGGATGGCGCCTCACTTAATAACGCCACAGGCCATCGCCAAGAAAGTGTTCTTCGTACGTGGTGTAAAATTCAAAATGCAATGTGTTAATTTTTTATGGAAATTTTGCGGTAATCCAGTGACCAACTGAGTGTTATAGTCAACGCTTGACTTGTTGTATGCTTCCGCATTGTAAATCTGACCCAGCCCGCAAATGTTGTGGGGGAGGGCCACCCTCAATTTCACGCTTTTGCGTCCTGCTGGCGACATTAGCGCTTTTTATGTTTGCCGGACATAGTTTCAATATAGGAAGAGAAAAATTCAACTCTGTCTTTGTTCTCACCCACCTTTTCCAACTCTCACTCTATAATAGCGCATCGAATCGCCATCGCATAGCGGAGAGAGTTAAATCTGCGAGTCAAGCATAGAAATGTTTCCCCACCCATGAAAATGAACACCAAAAATTGTTGGTTTATATTTGAAACCATTGAAGCATTGTTATTCTTTTTTTTTTGTGAACCGAGCTGACTCCTTCCAAGTTGAATCTAGAATTTCATATTTGTTTAATCCGTTTGATCGCCGTAAAAGATGACACCAATTCTTTGGCTCACGTCTCAACGTGATCCGAAACACTAACCGGAAGTATTAATATCACATCCGATCTCTATACGGAAACGCACGTTTTTTCGTCTTTCTAATTTGTGTTCATATCTTTGTAATTAATCGAATCGCCATTAGGGTAATACACAATATATTAATGGCTTTAAGCGTGCATCGCCTATTTGTTTCACCGCACAAATAACCCCAAATTGCTGCGATTAGCTGATTAACTGAGGTGGGCGGTAATGAATTATATTTGATGTCAAAGAAATACGAGACTAGATTCCAGGCTACGCTGCAGGGTACAAGTCTAATAACAAAACCACATTTTGCAACCTTATTTGGTTGTCGGTTAAAAATGCCAAGCAAACACAACGCATATCAAGAAATTATTTAATGTGATATTAATTCGTAATAAGTTATACAGTTTATCAAAAATCACGACCTTATATAACGCACAATGATTTGTAAACACAAGTGGTGTTCCAGTTGTGTTGTTACATACAAGGTACGTTGTTTACATGACAGTCACTTCAGGCGGTTATATACAAGGACATTTCTATCCAGCGTATATACTGTGCAAGTTCACAAATTGCGATTTGTTTGGGCGACATAATTCTGTGTGAGACACGACAATTTATAAATGTCGTACTAAATCATTTCTGATTAATATTGTCGGAACACGATATTTGTTATGTGTGAGTGTGTCTGTTCCATTGGATCTAGATATGCCAAGAAACGACATTCATCTGTTTGCATGCGATAGCTTTTGGCATTTTTGTTCGTACGAGCAATATTATTTTTTACTCGTATATTTAATTTTGTTGGTAATTATAATACAGAATTAAAAATACAATAGAATACAAAAGGCAATTTAAAATCAATGACAAATTTGTTCAATTGGATCGAATTTTCTTAATTCGAGTGCTGAAAGAATTTATACCTTGACTGTTGCTATTGATTGATGATATTTAAAAAATGAAGTAACTTTCCTAATTCAGCTTTGACGTAATTAATGATTTCAATACATTTTATAAATACAAATCCTAATTGCACAAAACCTTCTCATTAGGCGTACATCATTTCAACGCTGTTGTTATTATATTTTTGTAGATTAACCTCAATGACCCCATGTGAAGCACTGGGTATGTTGTTGATACAATTCTGGTAACAGCAGTATCTGTCACAATAAATTACAGAATGTGGTTTAATCATCGTATTATCAGCTTGAACAAATTTATAGTGTAGTTAGATTACACTTATAAACTGTCAAATATAAGATTATCGAATGCTTTATGATGTCCTATCCACCGCAGAAAAAATCAAGCACGATTTTTTGCCGGTTAAATTAACCGTTAAATCAAATTCATATCCAATCGAGATAGGCCAGTTACTTTTTTTTGTCAATCCTGTAATATGGTAGAAAAATGAAATTTGAATCAATTTGAAAATCGAAAATAAAGAATGCAAATCAGTCGAACCCATTTAATCGGCAAAATCTAAAACGCGCGTTGAGGACCACTCCTCATTTTATTCATTTGAATCAAGAAGATTCAATTATATTCAATTATTCCATTATTTAAGTTATCATTTACATTAATGCAGCATAGAACGGCCTTGTTTTTATGATTTCCCTTAAGTGGACAGTTAATTTCAACAAAATACTCTCTTTGAACATTTCTTCAGCGCACTGACTCATGCAATGTAATTAGATCATGTAAAATGTCGAGGAAAAGGAAATCTCTAAACATTTTTTAAAACCCAAAATCACTTTCATTAGCATATAAAAAATGCCTCTGCTCTCGTCATGCTTATGTGCTTAGTTAAAAAAAATAATAAGCGAAAGCTACGCGTTCAAAATGTTGCAGGCCTACGTATTGCCTCAGATGTTGAAATAATTAGAAAAGACATTTGTTTCGCTTATTATGCTTCATGTAATCGTTGTAACACGCTGTAAATTTAAATTTGAACAGGCTTGCACGATTTTTTTGTTGAAAATTTGACTGACACGCTTTCCTACATAATCAAAGAAACCCGGATTGCTAAGACGCTTCCATAAAATCTTCTAGTATTATATTTACTGTAGTATTCGAGAACATTGTTTTTTATGAGCGTATATGACGCATTCAACGAATGAGTCATTTTTAGTTCACAACCAATTTCAGTATGTTACATTTAAAATTAAATGTATAAAGATATTCAATATAATTCATTTCAATTATTTAAAATTAAAAGTATAAAGATATTCAATATAATTCAACAGTTTGCTCATACATTTTATAAGATAAGACAACATGAATAGTCGGGACATAATGTCACATAATACCAATTATTTAGAACTTAAATTGGTGGCCCAACATTTTAAGTCCTAATGTCTAAATAAGATCTATTATATTTTGCATTTAATGAAGCTACCAGATTTTGGATAACAATTGAAATTCCTAATCATATTAAGCATATTTAAAATTATTATGTCTACAACAAGGCACCTAAATATCCGGTTCCACATAATAATCAAGAATGCAAGTAGGCTAATGTCCAGGTAGCGAGGGTGGAAAAGTGTTTGAGGTCGTTCAGGTGAGACGGCCGGGACTCCCAAGGGGAAGACCGAAACATAAATGACGCGTGAATAAATTAAATCATTTGTTGTTTGAATATGCACGGACCAGTGACCTGCCAATCACGCTCCAATGTGTTTCCATTCGAAATTCGTGAGCCACCAAAAACGCATTCTAAAAACACCCAGACGTGCTTACTTATACTTACTTCATAGTGGACGCTGAGTGAGATTGACTGGTCTCGGTGGTCGGTGTGGTCAACGAAGTGTGGGCTACCGACCGATCATCACACCCACCCACCCACCCCACCCCATCTCGATCTTACGTTTTTCTTTTCTTCGTACGATCTTTTCAGTGCGCCTGGCACGTATTTCCAGTACACTTAGGAAGAGAAGTGTTATAGTTTAATAGCTTAGCGATGCAATGTATGATTTGTGTCCTCCACAGACCTGGTTCATAGAAAACGATTTTTCGGACATTGCTGCGTGAAACGTTTTGATAAAATTCAGGTGATGCGGACTAGTCCAGTCGTGGGTCTTAGGAGGTTGCGGTTAATATGCGGTTTCTTGGTGCGGTGATTTGAGTCGGGCTGAATAGCGGCCATAAACCTCTGTCCAGCATTTGAGTCGTTTAAGTTGGGCACGAAATCGCGAGGAACAACCCCTTTTAGGCGATTCAATCGTTGGATCGTTAATGCAAACTTGCAAACGTGACCTTTCTAAATTTTAATTTGTCACGATTCAATTTTTATATGCACTCATATATACAGTATACAGGTATGTGTGTTTAATTTCTTGCGTTAATCGAATAACCTAAACTCGCAGTTCTAGTCACTTCAATTATTCGTTGAATGCTTAAAACTCATGTACGTTCTATGTATCAGCTACAAGTAATCTGAAATTTAATTCCTCGATATTTGTTGAGGAGAAATGAACCCGGAGAGATTCGGCTGATTTTGTTTTCTTTTTATCCAGCTTTCGGCTGTTTATTTCAGCGTATAAACATCATTAAGTCAATTGGTCGTCAGAGGTGAGTGATCTCTCGCAGATTTCCATTCCTAGATCAACCATGTGCTTATTTAACAAGTTGGGAACAAATTACTGTAGCCCGGGAACTGTAGCTCGAAAACTCAATTTAGTTTTTCCATTCATTCCATTCCATTCCATTCCTTAAACATTTCGAAAAAATGTGTTTCTGTTCTCTTGCACAGCCACAGGTCTTTGTGAACGATCAAACGTCTTTTGTTAATTTTTCCTTTCCATTTTACTTGGGTTGTCAACTTGAGTTCTGAATGTGATCGCCGGACAATTGCCCTCATCTTTATCCGACAAATTAGCATTGAACGAATAGTTGAAGGCCTATAGGCATAACTGAACGGCATTTACATGCAAATTTGCTCTTGCTCATGCACGAAACTGTGACGTGAGGGGGGGGGGGAGGAGGAAGATTATCCATGCAAAAATTGAAAGTGACCTCATGTTCCGTGTAATTTGCATTGCAAATCTGCTACCTATTAATAGAGGAACTGGACCAGCGTGCTACGAAAATGAAAGTTGACAATTTTTTTAGTTTCCATCAACTGTAGTCAACCGCACTACAGGCGTTACGCCCCCCTCATGGTGCTTAGGCACTGTGCGAGGGGGAACGACCAGTACCCCGGGATCGAAATTTTCGAGAGCCCGCGCCGGGAATCGAACCCGGGACCGCCGAAACCACAGTCAGTTGCTAAACCAACTGGGCTACGACGAGTCGTACAAGTTTGTGAATTAACTATGAGAAAAAGGTAAACAATTTGGGATCTGCCTGAGACCCAGTAGATCCTCAATAAACAAAGATATTGAAAAGTGATACGCATGGGAAATTAATACAGGATATATATTTCAATTAATACGAGTAGGCATATCTTTGATCGAAAGAGTCAACGTAACAAATTAGGGTCTGTTTGTTATTTATATATGGAAGTTTTAAAGTTTAAGATAACATGATGGGTCCGATGAAAGACACTTTATCTGTCCATTTAAAAAAATATTTAATAAAAGCATTTTAAATTAATGATATTTTTGGAACGTCATCATTTGGGATTGATTTTTGCAAGTTGTTCGGCTGGCTTGCGGATTTGAGGACTCAAAAAAATTGGCTATCCTCGGAGGAAAGAGAAAATTTATATTTTATCATAGCATTCGCGAGGACCAACCTTAATTTTAACGATACCATAAGAATTGACGTTATGAATATTGAAATCATTCCTTATAGATTTCAATATTTTCAAATCGGATGTACCTGTATGTTTTGTTGAGCACCATTAAAACAAACGACGGCTTTGATTAAAATCCGCGCTTTGTGAAAGTCACAATGACGTCCAGGTCTTTAATCTGAAGCAGAGCCACAGGTAGCAACACAGAAATCGGGTGTCCAGTAACCACGAATCGGGATGAAACAATGCCTTTTCGAGCAACCACTACTCACGACTACGGATGATACATATTTTTGCAGTTGTTCTTATTGTTCCACGTCAAATTTGACTTACATTACGTGACCAACAGCACAAAAGGATTTCGGACTTGAAAAAAAACCCAAAAAAACGTGGGGGTGAATCTCAAAAATTGCCAACAAAAAAAAACCCCTATCCGTCATAGACACGGATCCACCTCCAAATTAATATTTGTAATTCCCATGAAAGGAAGAGGATGTTGTTTTTTGCTTGTTGTTGTTGATGCGCATACCAACCTATAGTGCAATTAGATCTACTCCAGTTTAAATGGCTCCAGTTTAAGTGGCCCAGTTGGTTTAGTGACCGACTGTGGTTTCGGCGGTCCCGGGTTCGATTCCCGGCGCGGGCTCTCGAAAAT
>JAQGBY010003052.1:0-20520 GCA_034698785.1 Mycogona germanica
CAATTACCAGTTAAATAAATGATAATAGTAAAATATTATTCACAAGACGAGTCCGCCACTCGTGTTTGTCTCATTCGTTCGGTCTGTCCCGAAGTTCATGTTTCTCGATGTTATTATACAGTTCGGAAGAAAATTTGCGTCAACACCTTTGAGTTTTTCGTCCCGCAGCGCACATTCTTTTGTCTGCAGTTTGAGCTTGAGCTGAACCGGAACCTTCACTTTCCCTTCTTTAGCCAGGATGCCGCACGTCTGAATGACACCTTTGCGCGTCGAGCAGAACTAGTTGTGAAAAATATGTTTAAGTGGCCGGTTCTTGTCATCTTTGTTGCGCGCTGTATTTTTTATTTTGAGTGTCCCACTCACAATCAAGGTGGGTTTGCCGTGGGCATGTTTGTCGATAACGGCGGCCACTCGATAGCTGAGGGACATGTCGAACCTGAAGTCACTCAACTTGGGGCTGCAAGGGTAGCCGAGCACCTCCTTGGTCAGCTTGACCGGTCGCAGGTCTTCACTTAATCTACACACAAATTCCCAGATGATTAAAAATTAATTTAATTTATTGAGACGAAATGCCAATTTCTGGTTTAAATTGAAAAGGGTTCATTATTCATTTTAAATTGAGGAGTTCACTTTTTGTAACACCAGATTGAAAATATTTTTTAATTTGTAACAAAGATTTAGGATGAAAAGAATAATTAAATGGTGAATGCAGAAATAACTAAGTGCGTTTTAACACAAATTACATGCAAAATTAAAAAAAATTAATTTTAGATAGATTTTCAAATCTTGTTATTTTCACAAATTCATCCATTCCTTCTCTAGTACTCCAACTGATAAATTAAAAAAACTTACTTGTAGCATATCGACTGATTGCCTGCCGACCCTAGCCAGTCCGCAAACTGAAATTTTGAAACGTTTAAATTGGTTGCTATATTAAAAGTTAAAATAATGAACGATCTAAACGACGGTTCGGTTCAAGCTATCCGTATTTTTTCCTGATTGACTTGCGTGGTCTTACGTCCTGCGTGTTCGGGATTGTAGCCGATACGGCCAGGAAGCGGATTCCGGTGCCGCGATCCGGTTCCAGCACCTGCTCCGAACGGCCGTATCCGTTGCTGCTGGCGTTGCTGTTGGTCATGTGCAAGGTGAGCATGCGGCTAATCACGGCCTCAACGGTGGCGCCCCTACCGAGGTCATTTAGAATGTGAATCTGCGCGCACAGTTCAGAAAGATAGAAATTATTATACGGCACTATTGTAGCAGATTTTTATTCAAGCAATTAATTATTTAAATTCCATGTGGAAAAGCAAAGGTGGGAAAAAGTTCTAGAGAAAATGTTAGTTCCGATTTTAGGGCACAAATAATTCAGAGCGTTTGGAAACTTGCCTCGTCAATGAGAAACAGCTTGACAAGTTTCACAAGATAGCGATTGTCGCGCCACCTACGCGTGGTGCTGTCCCATTTTTCCTAAATTAAATATCAAGTTTCATTATAGCCTAGATACACGGTGAGCATACTTCACACTACTTGGGAAATTTCAATTGTGCTTAAGATTGGGGAAAATTCCCCTCTCAGATCTTGTCCATCGCAGGCGATACAGATCTCGTGGACTGATCTTATTAAAAGTTGAACGTATCTTCTCAAGCACAATTGAAATTCTTGAGCACATTCGAGAGCGCCTAGTAATTTCTTGTTAAGTCTTTCTTTAAGTTTTCTTTGAGGTCTATTAGCCCTCGATTTATTTTGAAGCATTCTGTTTAATGGATTCTGTTCAATGTTTAAACGCACGCTGCTCAAACGTGCTTGGCCAATGTAACTAGGGTATTATTAACCTGAGCACATCTGCCACGCACGCTGAACGTCCACTACGAAAACGGTCACTTGTGAAAAAGCTAAAGGAAAGGACCAAGTTTGGTAAAGGGCATGGACGAAAACTGTCAATTATGACAAAAAACTATTAAAACTGTATAACTATTAAATATGAAAACGATCAAGTTTAGAAAAGGACCGTACTGTGGTATTTTTTTGTGCGTGTCCTGACACCAGAACAATTAATAATGTCTTGCGAACTTGACAATTTGTTTGAGAATACCCCAGATTTTATTTGAAATTGACAACGGAATTTTCAATTGAATGAACGCATGCTTAAACGATCAGATTGAATAGCAACACTGCGGCGGTTGCCTGATGAAATAAAAGCCGATGGAAAAGTAACTCGGCAACTAAAACTTTGGAATAAACTAGAATTGCTTTTCTACGGAGTGTTATGAGACAGTGCATCTCCTTAGTTTTTAGTACGGTCATAATACGCGTTATGCGTTGAATCTTTGCCACCGGTAAAAAGTACGTGCATGTAAGCACATGTACTCGTTATTTATCGATTATTATCGTACTCGTTATTGTATGTAAGCACATGTACTCGTTATTTAAGCCAAGGAGGTATGCACTGTAGTGACCGGCTGTGGCTCGTCGGACCCGGGTTCGATTCCCGGCGCGTGCTCTCGATTATTTCATCCCGGGGTTCTGGTAAAAATGTGCCCCCGTATAGTGCCAAATCACCAAGCGGAGTACAGAAACGTCTATACTATGTAGTGCATTGAAACTAAAAAAGAAATTCTCGTCAACGAGAAACGTGCAACGAGAAAAGAACTGGTTTAGTTTTTGTCTGTATCTATTCCGTTTCAAACGAAGTTGAAATAGAGAAAAATTTCCAACTTGCCGGAGTGGTGAAAATCATGTTGATATTCTGGAAATGGTTGTAGCTTTCGATTTCGGTGTCGCCGGTTAATTCCGCGCAGCGCACTCCAAATTTTTGGAACTTCTCCTGCCAGTCTTGGAATCGTTCCGAGCACAGAGCTTTGATCGGAGCCACTTATTTATTCAATGTAAAATTGATATAAAAACAATTATTTCAATATAGCGTACGGGGAATTTTAATTTTACTTTAAAAGGATAAGTAAGTCAAAAAACGTCATCAGTAAGGAATAAAAATGGTTTCCCAAAAACGACAGTCACGAGATCGCTCACTGTAAATTATCTTATAGTCGTCGCTAGTTGCGGCCATCGTGTTTAGCAGCCGAATAATGGCCAGCTCGAAGATGACCGTTTTGCCGGATCCGGTCGGAGCGCTGACCACTACCGATTTGTCCGAATGCAGCACCTATCTAACAATAAGCAAAATTAGTGACCCATATAAATTTAATTGAGCATCCAAAATTAAGACACCCACAGAAATGTTTTATAAATTATTTGAAATTGTCAACTAGAAGAATAACTCTTAACAAAATAAATCTTACGTCGTCCATCACTTTCGACTGAACGATGTTGAAGTAGGGAAATAGTTTGAAGACGCTCTGGTATTGTTCGGCTGGTGTGAACATGCGATGCAAGGAAATTAACGTTTTTTCAAAACGTTTTCGTTAGTTGTTACGAAGACAGACACAACTAATTATTTTTTGACGATTAATTTTGTTAGGATACGAATTTCAGTCACCGCTCGCAGATTGTGTTTTACTCCATCGCCTGTTCAATAGCCGATGATAGACAGAAAAGAGAAAGAACTTCAATCACAATTTCAAAAATAGGTTGCATTATAAATTCTGCAAGTGGTGCTTTAGGAAATTACTATGTAGAAATTAGCGAAATAATTACTAGTTTATTAAAAGAAATTGCGAGAAACGCTGAGAAAATTTCTGTGAGAAACACAACTGAAAATTAGAGCATAATAGCAATTCAATAAAAAATGTTTACTTAGACGTTGTTATAAACGTTGACTGAGCATAAATTTAGCCTGATGACAACCTGAAACAATGTTGTAAATCCTTTCAGAAGGAAATTTATGTTTAGTTTATTATGCTCATAAGATTTTAAATGTAATTTATATAACATGCTTCAAAAATCATAATTCTCACTTAAGGAATAAAATATGTCAATCGATGTAAATTATATTCATTTTCGTACCTGATGTGGTCACCCCGCCTGTTCGGACTTGCGGCGAACTTGTAGTGGGGGGTTGGATTTGAATCGAAGTCGGAAAGGCGGGACCCACTGTATGTGTCGGATTGCTTTCCGGCTCCTGCGAAGGCGAAAGTGTCGGTTGTTGTCTGAACACCGGGTGCACGGGCAGGCTGGCATTGTTGCTGGTGGCCGGGGACAGTTCAGGCGTCGTCCGTGTTACGTGCGACGGCCGGAATGAATTGATGAGCCAAGGCTGCGTAGGCGGCGCTGCCGTATTGGTCATCCGGTAGGGAGTTCGAAACGTTATGTGGGCGCTAAACAATTTGATTATTGACATTAATTAGTTTGGACGACTTTAAAAAAAAAAATAAGAAAGTAGAGAAAATATTAAATTTACCAATTCTGAATATCATTTTTTTTCCAAAGTTCCCATGCCATCAATCAATAACATAACCAACTAACAACATAGCCAACTGAACGTTATTTCTAATGAATTTCCACCAGATTCTGCATTGGAACCAAGAAACTCAAAACACAATTCAAAATTCTGGCTGGACATCTGGGCTGGATTTCGTTATTTTTTAAAAATTCCACCCGGATGGAGATTCGGAATTGGAACTTGCACTATGGGCCGAATGTCTATTTATGATTGACGCCATTTAAACTCTCGGTTGCCTTTATCTTCCCCCTAATTGAGGTACTTTTAAATCTCCGACCTGACTAGTACGGAAACATAACTATTCTTTATTGCAAAATATGCGTCAATGATGCATGAGTGATTCTGAACAAGCCACCCAGCCGCTCGGCCCACCAGCCTAAGGTCACAGGTGATTGTACGTTAGTTTCAGTTTTCAGTTTTATTTTTTTTTGTCTCGTCGATGAAACAGTTAATCGTCTCGTTAAAAATTTAGAAATAACGAGACCGGTTTATTGGTTGACTCGGATGCAAGCTGGAAGTGTTGAATATGGGATCAGCTTGAAACATTGGTGCAACTGGTCCCTGGGAACATCTCGCAAACTGGTCGTAATTATTTTCTTTGGCACCGGTTGAACCGTAGGTGCTGAAGATCGAATCGGCACAAACCGCTGGTGCAATTGTAAATGGGTCGTAATTATTTCCTTGAGCGCCGCCGCGCCGATCACCCGCGCCGTTGGACGACGAACTGGGCTGATGACTTCTGAACGAAAACTCCTCCATTTCTATATAAAATACAAATGTGTACACACAAGTAAACAAAATAATAAAAATATGACGTCTTGATTCACAAGCACAATTTCCATTTTATTTTACATATGAATATATTTACCTGTATATTAAATCGCAATTCTGCTCATCTCAGAACTGGCGAATAACGATCTAATAATCCGCAACTCTATCCGAATTAATATATTTTAACTTTGTTTTCGTTTGGTTTCAGTAGCAGTAAAATTTCACTTGCAGTTTGCGTTGTGAAAATAGTTGTTCTGGATGATTAAAGCGTATACAATACCTGAATCTACGGTTCCTACGGCTCAGACACCGCGCCTAAAAATTTGTAATCAAGAAACTTCCAGTCACTACTTCGGGTCGCTGTCACGCACGGGAAAAGCTAACTACGGAAAGCGTCACCTATGGGGAGACGTCAAAATAGAGAGACAACAACAAGTTACGTCAGATATAGGAAACGTCAACAAAACATATGACAATGACAGGCGACGTCAAATAAAAGGAGCATTGGTGTCTCTTGGGCGTGGCGCTCCTGTGCGTGACGTTCACATCGATGTCGTCTTTTCATGTGGCGTCCCAGGTTTCCAGTCTCTGACGCTCTCATAGTTGACTTTTCCTGTGAGTGACGTGATCTCACGGCTTCTTCGGCTAGGACATCTAGTGGTAAACAGTTGTAACAGAAACTTCTAGTTGATGGTAGCGACCTCTGGTGGGGTGGACCGACATCTGGATAAGGTACTGTGTATGAGCTGTGGTGCCGATGGGGTTTTGAAAACACATTCGCAACTAGCGATTAGCGCAACATTCGCCATAGCAGATTGAGAACGGCATAGTTCGGCTTGGGGACGCGTCACGCACTGGAAACGTCAACTAACGGAAGCGTCAGATAGGAGACCTGGAACGTCATATAGAAGAGGCGACACCAATGAGAGCGTCACTGTCAGGAAGCGACAAAGATGAAAGCGTCACGGACCGGAGGCGTGACGCACGAGAGACGACACGCACAGGAGACGTCAGAGACTAGCAACGCTAACTTTGGCAATTCCCTCACCATTTATCCCTCCCTCCCATTCAGCAGGTTAGGTTAGGTAACGTAAGGTTAGGTAAGGTTAAGACCTGACATTCTATGTTCACCCCATTGTACCTCATTCTGAGGGAGCATACCGAACTCTTGGAACAGCTAGTTAGCCGGTGTCTGTCGTCTCCCGTCCGTGACGCCTTTCGAAGTTGTCGTCTTATGGTGACGTTTCCTATCGTTAACGTCCCGATCCGTAACGTTTTCGTATCTGACGTTGCTTGTTGCTGTCGTTTTAAATTTTGACGTCACCTTTGGGTGACGCTCACGTTGGTGACTTTCTCGTGCGTGACAGCGAACCTTCTGTTTTGTTGCCGCCGTGGCGCCGTCACTCGGTAACTATTTGCAACGCGGGTCAGCTGTTGCGCATCCATATTTGTCTGCTTCGTAGGATGTCTCCACATGTTTCTCTGATTAGATCTTTACCATTAATCTCCCGAATATCGTTTTTTGGACAGCTAAGAAGAATGAGTTCGTCTGCATACCTGGTCGACGATGCCAAATATTCCTGGCTAAAGGATCTGGGGCTGAGTCAAACAAACCAAGGCGTCTATAATGGCAAATGGCAAGGCAGTGGTCAGGTAGGCAATGGATTCCAGCTTCCCACCACCACTTCAAGGGCTGAATTCAGAAACAACCCACATTTGACAGTTTTTGCATTCATGTCAGTTATTCCCCTTTCTATGACGATCACGCTGACAGCAGCCTTGGCACGTCCAACACCAGTTAAGGCTAATGCTGGAAACCCCGAAGCCATAACATTGGTCAAGGGCAACGCATGGGCCGGCCAAGTGCTTCGCCATCAGAAATATTATACGTGGCAAATGTAGTTTGTACTTTGTCCTTGGAGAGTTCAATTAATTGGGAGGCGAAAACCAGGTTATGGGAGTGTTAAAATTATCGATAGTAGGTCAACAATTTCATTGGTATTGGCGAGCCTGGCACCCGAAAACATTTTATTGCGTTCTAACTTTCTGGGACAGACTGTGTGCGCTTGTAGTTCCAGCAGCCCCGTAAATTTATTGAATTTGAATAAAATTAGCATTTTTCACATATACCGACCTATGATTCCACTGTTGACAGCAGAACCACGTATCTATTTATTTTTATTGTTATCAACTGTAGTCAACCGCACTACAGGCGTTTTGTACCCCTCATGGTGCTCAGGCATTATGTGAGGGTCACCTCCAGTACCCCGGGATCGAAACTTTCGAGAGCCCGCGCCGGGAATCGAACCCGGGACCGCCGAGCCACAGCCAGTAGCAATACCGACTGGGCTACGACGAGCATATAAAGAGGAAATCGCCTGAATACCTAGATAACTACAAAAAAGATAAATATATTGTTTGGAAAGCATTTTAAAATGTGGGTGTTTTCGCCTAAACCTAGATAACTACAAAAGAGATAAATATATTGTTTGGAAAGCATTCCATAAACTTCCAACGGCAATTTAATACCAGTGATACTGTCTAGTTTTCTTCCAAAAGTTCTTTAATTAATTTTTTCAGAAATATTTTCTGATCCGTTCTGTTTTGCATTTCGTTTGAAGAAAAAACGCCAATGTTTTCTTATTTTTATTTCAATTAACTTGTGACCTACAGGTGGTGACGTCAGTATGTCCGGCCAACGGTCTGCCCATCGCGCAGGTGGTGCAGGGCAGCCTGCAAGACTATGAAGAGACCGTGGCTGCCGGACAGCGCGCTTGGCAGCATTGGGCCGACGTGCCAGCTCCACGGCGCGGCGAGGTTGTCCGCCGGATCGGTCAGGCGTTGCGCGACAAGAAGGAGGCGCTTGGCAAGCTGGTGTCGCTGGAGATGGGCAAGATTCTACCGGAGGGTGACGGTGAGGTGCAGGAGTTCATCGACGTATGTGACTACGCTGTCGGACTCTCCAGGTCAAGATTTCATTCACAAAATCCTTCAACTTTGATTTGAATAAATAAACATTCTGCATTATGAAGCTATTGTTTTCGGACTTGAATATAAAATGTGATCACCACGACAGAATATAATTAGACAATTTATGATTTTGAGTTATATAATTACGACTCGTCGTAGCCCAGTTGGTTTAGCGAGTGACTGTGGCTCGACGGTCCCGGGTTCGATTCCCGGCGCGGGCTCTCGAAAATTTCGATTCCGGGGCAGTGGTCGTGCCCCTCGCATAGTGCCTAAGCACCATGAGGTGTACGTAACCCCTATAGTGAAGTTGACTACAGTTGATTGGTTCAATATAAATAGACAATTGAACATAATGTTACCACTGAAATATTCATAAAAACTAGATTAAAATAACTGCATAAGTATAACGGAAATATAATTTGTGAATCCTGGTAAATAATAATGAAAAAGTTAATACTTTCGCCTCCTCAAATTAAAATATCAGGCACATCTAACAATTACAGCTAAACAATTTCAAAATTTGTGTTGTCAATGCAGATCTTTCGAAGGCAAGATCTTCCAGTCTGAGCGGCCTGGCCATCTTCTAATGGAAATGTGGAATCCACTGGGCGTGGTAAAGTAATATTAATTTTCTCAAGTGCCCTATTTCTCATTTTGCAAACTTGACGACACGAGATGTTGACCTTCCTCCACAGATCGGTGTGATTTCCGCCTTCAATTTTCCAGTGGCTGTGTTTGGCTGGAACCAGGCCGTGTCTCTGGTCTGCGGAAACGCCACCCTATGGAAGGGCGCCCCCAGCACGCCACTGTGCAGCGTGGCCGTGACTCGTGTGGTGGCCGGAGTGCTGGAGGCGGAAGGTGTGCCGGGTGGACTCTGTTCGTTGGTGTCGGGTGGCGCTGACATCGGCGACGCAATGGCGCGTGACGAACGACTGCCACTGCTGTCCTTCACCGGAAGTACTGCCGTCGGACTGAAGGTATATAGCCAGGAACGATTTAAACGTGACATTTAAATTAATGTCTAAAATAAAGTAAAAGATTTGGTGAAAATAATCATTTTATGAGACATCTCTCTTCAAATATGGGCAATAAGTATAATTTGAATTTGACTGTCTTCAAATTAGTTTTCAACTTCTCTACTAGTCGCTAAAAAATGTTTTTCTAAAAACTTTTTGTTTTTCAAAAGTTATTGTTTTTAGAGTAAATTGTAGTGAATTTCTGTAACAAAAGATTCGGTTTCTAAATTGCACATATCATTTGTGCCTGTATTACAAAATGTAGGTGGCTATGACGGTGCAGAGTCGTTTTGGAAAGTCGCTGCTGGAGCTGGGTGGCAACAACGCCATCATTGTGTGCGAGGATGCCGACCTGGACATGGTGACGCGTTCCGCCGTCTTTGCTTGTGCCGGAACGGCTGGACAGCGATGCACCACGACGCGACGTCTCATTCTGCACGAGAAGGTGAGCTCCGATGAAATCGTTAGGATTCAAATGTGAGCACAATCTCAAAAATTAATTAGAAGTTCGTTAATCACACAGGTGTACGACGAGGTGGTGTCGAAACTGAAGAAATCGTACGCGCAGCTGAAGATCGGCGATCCGTTGGAATCGGGCATCCTGTACGGCCCTCTGCACACACCACAGGGGGTGCAGCAGTACCAGAGAGCAATTGAGGACGCCGTCAAGCAGGGAGGCAAAATCGAGTACGGCGGAAAGGTGTGAGATTTCATTACAAATAAAATGAACGGTTTTATCTGAGTATATCCGACGACGGCATGGAGAATGAAAAAAGCCAGCCTGGCAATTTGTTTTTTATAATTTGAATTGTATTTCAATTGTATAATTAATATTGCGTTGCAAATGCTTAATTATCTACAACTTAGATTTGCAATTAACAAAATAACTTAGAATTGCAATTATTTTAATTAAAAAACATATTGAGATTAAAGTGTAAAAGTCTTTTCCCAGTTTCACAATATATGGTGGCCAGTATGTCACGATTGCACCTTCAAACTCGTCTATGAATCTCAGATTCGCCTATATTTTCGTATTTGTGATCAAAGGTTCTGAACCGAGCCGGGAATTTCGTGGAGCCGACCATTATCACCGGGCTCAAACACGACGCTGACATCGTTCACCGAGAGACGTTCGCCCCGATCGTCTATGTGCTGAAGTTCCACACCACCGACGAGGCCATTGCCTGGAACAATGAAGTCAAGCAGGGTTTGTCCAGTAGCATTTTCACCAACAGTCTGAGCAACATTCACCGGGTGAGTGGCAAAAACTTGGATCTAACTCGGTCTAGAAAACTTGGCTTTAGTGTTTTAAATTGTGTTTATTGAATGAAAATAGCGCTTCGACTTCTGCGTCCTCTACTAATTTTTGAAATATTTTTTTTTTCAGTGGTTGGGACCGAAAGGCTCAGATTGCGGTATCGTTAATGTCAACATTCCAACCAGTGGTGCCGAAATTGGCGGCGCCTTTGGCGGCGAAAAGGTCAGTTTATAGTTGATTTCTGTTCAATTAGAAGATAATCCTGTTAGACTTCAGAAACCAAATGATTCAAATGACCTTGATTTAAATAAATTTTAAATAGAGGACTATTTTGTTTTGTTTTATAATTTCCCCCTAGCATACCGGCGGAGGTCGTGAATCTGGCAGCGACTCCTGGAAGCAGTATATGCGAAGATCTACCTGCACCGTGAACTGCAGTAAGGAACTTCCTCTGGCTCAGGGAATAAAATTCGAGTAACAGTTGCCAATTGAGACAATTGTTAGTTTATTAGAAGAAAGAAACGATTCGATGTTGTTCACGGACCAAATTAATTCCAAAATATAAAATTAGATGGAAAAACTCTCAAAAGAGAATCTCAACCGAATGATCATTTCCAAACATTCAGCGTGCCATAAACTCTAGAAATTTCAATAAAAATGGGGGTTGTGCCCGGGACAGACCGTACGAAAAAAGACGAACGAGAGTTGACGATAACTCTTCATTTTAAATAATAGTTTACTATTATTATATTAGAAGAGTTATCGCCAACTCTCGTTCGTCTTTTGAATGAAAAAAATTAAACAAAAAAACCGTGGGAACTGACGCTACAGATAAGATTTACCACACTCACATCTTCCGTGGTAAATTAATATTTATAATTATCCAAGGTAGACCGTACCGGTTTCACGCAACACCACTTGCGATCATCAGCTGTCTTTTGGATGATGAAAATTAAATTTGAAAATTTTCCACATGAGATGTGGATGTGGTAAATTTGTTAGATGTGAATGGTCATCGTCTTAGCTGTAGCGTCAGTTCCCAATAATAGTTCACTATTATTATATCGCCAACTTTTGTTTGTCTTCTTTCGTCCGGCCTGTCCTGGGCACAACTCCCATTTTTATTGAAAATAATCCAGACGTTAAAAGATACCTGCACGTTTCGATTACATTCCTTACATTAAGGAACAACTGTGCCATTATAATTTCCATATTATTACGAAATATCAGTGTAAATGAATTTTGGAAATGACCCGTTATGCGCGTGATCATGTAGTCAGATCTACCTATGTTGGTGAAGCAATTCATAATTACTCACCTTGCTAGTAATATAAATTAACCGTTCTAAAATTTATATATTCGATTATACAATTTTCTTAGCATTTTCTGCATTTAGGAAAATATTGTTTGGCTGAATCTTGATTTGAAATGTTTGTGTTAGAATATGTTCTCTTAACCGGTAGGTACGGAAATATGAATGTATTAAAAGTTTTTTTATAGCATTAATGCGCTGTTGGTTGAACTTTTGGATGTGCAGGTTAAATACATACACACATTTGGTGTCACATTATTTTATTGTTTCAACAAAATTATTATCAGATAAATTACAAACGTTAATGCAAGTAGATCAGTTTTTGTGAGGATAACAAATGACTGCAGGTTAAACAGTTTTTAAGATACATACAATGTTACATGCTTAAATGGTAAGGCACATTTTGGTTTGTTTCAGTGGAAAATCTTGCAAACATTTGTTTATTGTCGTGCGAATTCGGAATATGTACAACATTCCGATTTTGTGAACCAAAATATTTTATGTACCTTGTTTGTGAACTACTCTTACAAAGTTTCGATAACAAGGACAGTGCGGAGATAAATAAATTTCTTAGCCACGAGACCGATCATAGTTTAGTGTTGTTACAGGACATGCTTTAAAAAATTTACAAAATTTATTTACTTTTTGACAATCACAAAGGTGATCTTTTTTCTTCATTTTGTTTATTTGATACCTGTACTTCAGTAGAAAAAAATATTGTTGCTCTTTTTATCGATTTATAAAACTTCATTTTTCGATCATTTCCTAAAATTTTAAGTTGTCGAAAAATGTTTCCGAAGTGTTATGTTAAAAAATAAACTCTGTACTACCATGTTTTAACTACCATGTGTTCTACCATGTGTAGCGAGGCATTTTGGCTATTTTATTTTGCGAAGTGCATGTTTTCAATAACTATTTGAAATGTTCTCAGATTTTTATATTAGCGCGGGAAAATCCCAAAGCCAGTTTTTTAAAAAGTCGCTGATTGGTCATATTGATCAATCTGGACTTCCGTTTCGCGTTGGGTGGTCGAATGCGAATCAAACGTGAGGCGCGTTCAAACTTGTTCTTTCCCGGAATGAAACTCCTTCGGGTCTCCTTGTTGATTTTAATGTGACAACGCTGCTCTATTATGGTGATTGCGATTGAATCGCCAATTTTATGCAGGAAAGTCGGGATCGTGCGTGTCGTGCATTATGTGAACTCTCGAAAAGTGTAGTTTTAAAGTTTGCATAAATTATTGACACGATCTTTTAGAATGGATTGAGCGGCGGGTACCCGTTTTTTATATCTGTTCTGGTGGTATTAGAAACTATTGGGAGCCGAGTAAGAGTGAATATTCCAGCGGAAAGTTAGGTCAATGTATAGATGGAAAATCCTAATGGCGACTGTCTTGACTCCTAGCCGAAGTGTGTGTGTAAAGTGTAAGTTATAAAATGGTTTTTGAAAAAAACTAGCTCGTTTATTAAGGGCTTCTACGTATCCATATTTGTGTGGACCAACGAAACAACGAACTGATCGAGGTGAGTTGAAAAATGTATTGTTTGATTGTATTATAGTAAATTTCTGCAATGGGCTGTTGAGGCCTATCCCAATATCTACAGTAGGCAGAGAAAATCTGAAAATAATGGCTAGGTCACATGTGCAAGCTGTTCTTAGAGCAATGGGCCCATTTTGGACTCAATTATCCTACGTTACGGTCACGTTACACAAATCAGCCAATCACAGCACTGAGGAGGATTGAGTACAAAATGGGCCCCAGCAATTTCGTCTTCTATAGAGCCTTGCACATGTGAACTAGCCATTATAGTTTCCGCTGTTTAACGGATCTGTTAGAATTTAAATTTAGTAGGAGACATTCCGAATTTATTTCAATCTATCGTTTTCTGAATTTTTTGTCTGTCTACCAAAGTGTACCCTGACTGGGGTAAGGTTTATCGTGACACTGAGACTGGTACAGAACATAAAACACAAAATTAAAGGGTGGCTTGATCGGTTCTATTTATGGGACCGAATCGAGTCGTTCATGAAATAGCACCACAAATTCAATCCTAAGGCACCCAGTGGAGCCCAGAGCACTTTTAAATTAGTCATGCATTTAGCGAATGCCAGGGTACAAACTTTTGGGAGGGTGAAATTGACGGGGGTGAGTGGGAGAGAGAATGCAATTCAAATTTAGTCTCGCAGTGACTGATTTTTGTATATTTTATTTGTTCTATTTTTGTTTTGTTTCACCAACTTTATATACTTTTTACTTACATACTTTTTAGGTTATTTTTTTTTTCTTTATATGATCTTTCAGATACCGAGTTCAGATACCGAGCTGATAACCTTTTTTATGTTACGGTTGTTTCTGAAATTGTGAAAATAGTTTTTTAAATAATGTTAGTTAAGGGGTTCACCGTTGATTTATCATTTTAAAACCCCTGTCGCTAGTTGACGAAATCTTGTTTGAAAGTAACAAATCAGACTATGGGCTGTTATCTTTTACTGTGCGCGTTCACAAGTAACAGTTCGGTAACGTTACTTTGCGGTGGTGCGATCATTCCGTAAATCGCCGATTTAATATTATGTAAAAGTTAAAGCTTGGTAGTCCTATATCGAATTACAATTTGCTAACGTTTGTTGGCGGGCATTTCAAGCTTAATTAGCCGATGGTGGTTGTCACCAACTCAAACCACCTCATTGGAAATTCAGAAAAGAATTCGGAATGGTCATGTACCTTTGACACTTTCTTTTACATGTTGAGCCCTACTAACATAATTACTAAATTTTTATCTATTCTTTACTGCAAAATCATGGCATGGCACGCAAAGGTAGGGTGAGAGGAAAAGGGGAATTGGGGAGTGTTGTATTATTTGGGAGCCAAATCGGTGAGAATATGGTTTAAATGTAATTGCAGAGAAAAAAGTGTGCAGAGATGCATTATATTGCTTCCGAAAAAAAATACAAACAATTGAATTGACTAGAATCGTACAACGAACAAAAAAACCCACGCCTATTAAAACAGGAACACATTTCCCAGTCTGCTGATAACTTTCAAAATATGTATTTTAACATCATTCCATGTAGCATCAACAAGTGCGTGTCAACCAAGTCTTGCGCTGTTAAGTAGATGTATAAGGCTGCCGTCTTTCAAAAAATATTCCGTCTGCAAATAGGGGCAAATAAGCAAATTAGGGTACCGGCTTTTTCGGCGTTCCCGCGTCACCTATACCGCACAGCCCATTAGCCCCAACAAATAAACGTTAATTGCCTTTAATTTTTAAAAAATTGATATCTGTTTGAATGTAGGGTTTTCATTTTAGCTCAAATTTTTGTTATTAATCTTATAATTTATAATTAATTGCAACCAGACGGGATTATGAACCCAAATCCTGCTTTCTGGGCTTCCGAATATCTATTTGTGAATCAACCATCTAATTTCAATTAATCCGCTGCTGAACCCAGGTAGCAGAACTCTCGGACCGCCAAAGCTCACTTACCAACAATTTATTTTTCTCAAAGTCGAACCGAGCCGCACTAGTTGCCGCGGCCGCCATGCACGATCCGGTCTGCTTCTCCACCGGCCCTCATCACCCGTTCCCTATTGGGCGAACCGGAAGTGGCGGTCGCCGCCGGCTTGAGCGGTGTCTCATAGGCTGGTGGACGTGGCCGATCGTGTCCGGCAGCCGGATGCTCGCTCCCACCGCGTCGCAGGTGCTGGTCGGACTCGGCCCGTCGTACCGGACCGCCGGTGGACCCAGCCGGCGGTTTCTTGGCCCGTGAGCCGCTGGGGCTGGAACGGCGGGCACCTCCGTTGCGGTTTCCGGCACCTGCGTCCCAAGAGTTGCGACGAGGTCGGCTGGGTCGGCGACTGCCCACGCCCGGTCCGTGACCTCTGCCACCCGCCGTATCATTCACACTGCAGGTGGAAAGAATCAATGGTATGGACCCGAACAAATTGTCGAAATCTACCCAAATTTTTTAGTGCCCTCAAAGCGAAACGGAAAAAGACTGAAATAGAGTCGCCCCTCAGGTGCACGCAAATACACACGACATTATGTGCAGTGCAATGGGGAAAGCAGCTCTGAGGCTGACTAGAATTGTGAGTTGTGCGCCCTCAGCAAAAAGAAGGCGCCAGCTGTTCCGATTGCTTGCTTTCGTGTATTTTGTGATTGCCAACGGCATCTTGATCCAGGATCAGCAGTTCCCTTGCGACATACTGCTAAAAGATCCCATTACAATATTACTATTACAATATGTGCCCACAAGCAGCCCCGGATGGGGTCTATGGCGGGATTCGAACGACCAGTTAGGGACTAAAGTGTGGTTGTCCTATCCTAAACGGCCTTTGACTTGAGATTCGTTAAGGATATTCTACTCTGCGGAAATAGGAGTTGAAGTACGAGTCACAACGACAATGCAATTATCAACGTTGGAAGACCGTAGGAGGGAGATCAGTTTAAAGTTGCTGGTCAGAATTCTGAAGGGGGATTGTAATTACTAATAAAGAGTAGTACACGCAGATGTCTTCAAACAAGATAGGGATGAGCGGAATGCTGGACGCATAGAACAGAACAGAGACATTAGCCTTTTTTGAGAATTATACAATTATTCTTTGCGGCGTCGAACACATTTTTGTATATCTTAGCATTTGTACGGCCCTCATAAGTCGGTCACGACGCGTGGGTCCGATATTCTTCGCGATGTCATTTACCCGCCTTTTGAGTTTTTTTGATTTGTAAACAAACTTATTGGCTAAAATAAAATATTCATAATTAATTCATAACGAATTCATAATGAAATAGGGGCTGTTCCGGGACAGCACCGGACGAAAAAGACGACCAGAGTCGGCGAGAAACTCTCAAATAAAATAATAGAAAACACTCTTATTATTCGATAAGGATAACTAATGTTTTGGAGACACGTGTTTGCCATCTTGGTTTTGCGTCCAGCATTCCGCTCATCAACTATCTAACTGTAAAACTGTTATAAGTCAACCGCTTCTTTTTTTCTCAATTCGTTGCCGAATTCTAGTTGTAGTCATACTCACGTTCAGTTATTACTACCATCGGCTCCTATACTTATTCCATTCAGAGTGGACACCAGAAACAACAATTTGTATTACTTAAAAATGCTGCCATTCGCTTTAGCTAATACTCTGTAATCGCTGATGACAAAAGCTGTGTCGAAAGCTTTGCTAAAATCTAAGAAAATCATATCTTGCTGTATACGTCCACCTAAGAATTTCTGAAGGTCATGGATGAGGACAAGCTGTGATTCAAAAGAATACCCCTTCATAAACCCATGGTGGTCATAAAGGAAATTGTTTCTAACAGGATGCTTCATAACATCGGAAAACCTTGCAGCCCATTGTTTCCCATGCAAGACCTTCCTTACTTTTCTCCAATGCGTCTTCGCTGAAGCTCCTTGGAGATGGACTCTGGTAGTCGGTGTGGCGGTCGCGACGGAAACGACAGGGGAGGGCGGCCGTTGTGCGGAGAGCCGCGGCTATTGCCACCGCTACCGCCCGATAGGCCGCTATCCAAGTCCTGGTCACATAAACATAATTCCATTAAATCGTGTATCCTCCCTCGTGTGAAACGAGTTGATGACGTCACACTATCACGCGACTTACAGATAAACTTGTAGAGATTGACCCATTTGACAGAGAGGAGTGACCAGGTGATAGGGCCGCATTTCTACGCGAATAAAATATGCAGGTTATTGTCATGTACTTTAAACATTAAAATTTTTGTTACTCGATATATCGCAAATATTTTTTCCTCTTTATATCCTATTTTTTTAGAATATTATTTTTTAGAAAATTTTTTGCCTACTTGTCCAACGATGCGCATTTCTTCATGAGCCGCTCGTTCTCTCGACACACCAGTTCTTGATCCCGAATGAGGAATTCCTTAGTTTTTAGCAGCTCTGCATTCTCGTCCCTAAAGGCACCCAGTCAGAAAAAATTAATAGCATGGCACCGTGTTGCTTCGCGAGTATAGATATGATTGAATTGTGCTCTTGACGTTCGCTAACTCTGCAATAAGCAGTAAATTTGTTTCTAATTTTCATTCATTGGCCAAATTTTTCTATCTAAAAAATTATATGAAAAAATGACCTGAGGTTTTCGTTTTCGCCGACGTAGTCCTGCACCAGGTGGTGGATCTCCTTGAGGCTCAGGTCGTGGTTCAAGTGGCCATTATCCACCGAGGCCTTTAGCTTGTCCAAGATGACCACTGAAGGGGAAAAAGTGATGTTTCAAAACATATCCCTGTCAATTATAGGGTTTAGTTGCGGTGCTTTCGACTTGACAAGCTCGGATGCAGATTCACACGGACTAAAAGCATTGCCTACAAGCAGTGTTTGAGGTGTGAAATAAGGTTATATAATGCGTGCGTGGGCGGAGACCTGAGAAGTCAAGTAAGAAACACCCGTCGTAGCCCAGTCAGTATTGCGACTGACTGTGGCTCGCCGGTCCCGGGTTTAATTCCCGGCGCAGGGTCTCGATATTCAATCCCAGGGTACTGGTGAAAATGTGCCCCTCGCAATAGTGTCTAAGCACCCAGACGGGTATAGGAAATCTTGTAGTATACTCAGTGACTATAGTGAATGGAGAAAAAATTGTATTTCTTAGATTTCTGGAACTGAATCAGGGACACCAGAGTCTCCAAATACTAGTACTATTTTTAATAATAGTTCATTTAGTAAAATAATTTATCAAATCAGGTTCGTGCACCATAGTTCAGCATAAAAATGGGATTTGTAATCCTTCATTTTTCGAACTTTTGGAGGCTATAATTTTTTGTCGCGACGTTCTACGTTTCTTACTAGATTAATGATATACTGTACTAGTCGGTTGATGTTCAATGAATAGACAATTCCATGATTTCAGGATGTTTGGGATTCGCAATTTTGCGAGACAAACACACGAACAGCGGTGCACTCAGTGCAGGACGTTTTTTGACTGGATTATTTATATATTTTTTAAAACTTTTTTTGAGACACACGACACATTTCACTTACAGTTCTTTGCTGGCTGTGGTGCGGAGGAACTACGTACTACTTTGGTAAACGGACTCTACGCGCGACTCATTGTAAACGCGGTTTACACACAGAGACACAGGGACAGTTCGAAGGCGAGAAAAGAAAAAAAAAAAGACACGAAAAACCACTTTTTAAACAAGGAATTTAAATTATTAGAGCGAGTGGACGTTCATAACTCACAGTGGAAGCCCATGTCCTTCAAGAGGGACCTACGCATGGAGAGGCTTACTACCTGTTCTTTGAGGTATTGGTTCTCTGCGCGGAGGAATTTCACCTCGCGTTTCAGGCTCTGGATCAGTTGTTCACGGGGATCCTGGAAAAGAAAAATCCTGCGTAATTTGTTTGTGTTCCAGCCATCATTTCTTTAAAATTGCGAAACATAAATATACTTGTCAAATCAAACAAGCACTCGAGTTTTTCAAAAGGAGAAGAGTTACATTAATAATCATTGATGAAAACGTCTGTAAAACAATTTAAAAAAAATATATTTTGTTAGATAATTATTTTATCGATATATTTTTACGGGAATGTTATTGTAAAAAAATTATTGTATTGATATTCTTGCGGAAGAAAAATTTGAGTTCATTAATGATTCTATCGGGTTTCTGTTACAATAATGCCTTCCATAAATGTTCTTCTCACGCATTTAAAAAAAATATATATTGTTACGCAAATATACTTACGCAAATATTCTCACGCAAAATATTTTTATATTAACAAAATAAAAAATATATTTTGTTACGCAAATATACTGTAGTTTGATAGTATTTAACTGTCAAATCATTCGATAATTCATATCGAGACATTCGCACATACTTACAAGAACAATCCTCGCAATGTTCTTGATTTTCTTTGTCCTGGCTGCGTAGTACAGCGTGTTGAGCGTTTCGGACACATTGTCTTTGGCCGGCGAAATACAAGCGATCTGTGCGATGAAATATCGGATAGAATAAATAAATGAAATAAAATGGCGGGGAATAAATAATCGTTTAGCGCGACGGGCAGAAAATGCCAAGTATTGCGGGAAAACATCAGGGGGTTGCTTTTGGCGAGATCTGTGGTGCGAGGTGTAAAGTGGTTAAATTTCCGACCAAGACCGCAAGAATTGTTCGAGCGAGAAAAATTCCTACGCGTAAAGACGTGGTAACCGAGTCTGGACAATGTCAGCTGCGCACGTTAAAGATCCCTACAAAGGAATGACGCCTAGACAAGACGAAATGACCAGGCGGCTTTGCGGTGGGGGGAAGATAATTAAGGACGGAGACGCGCTGGTGGGCATCAAGCTAAGGAGTAACTCACCATGAGGGTGACACCGTTGCCTCCCAGACTCTCTTTGAGTAGTTTGGTGAGCTTGCTGTCCCGGTAGGGGATGTGTCCTTCCTTCTTCTTGGGATCGCCCAGGGCCGAAATGCATTTGCCTAGTCCAAACGAATTACGTTCGACACAAAAAACATAAACCAATTGAGGTGAACTAATAAACGTAATTGAACGCCATTCAATTATTTTAATCATGTTAAATTTTATCGAAAAATTGTTCAGCCAAGTTTTCTCGTCGAACCAGATTATTTATTTACTGTTGTGCTGCTGACTAAAGGTTCGACCCAAAATTATAATACGGTTTTAATTTCAGTTTATTTTCCATTGTTTTATTTTGTCGTGTTTTATTAAAAATTTTATTCATGTTTTTGCCGTCCTTTTATCTTTTCGCGTTTTTTTTTTTTTTTTTTTTTAATTAACTTAAGTTACGGGTAACAACAGGAAGATT
>JAQGBY010003053.1:0-20518 GCA_034698785.1 Mycogona germanica
GTCCGGTGCTGTCCCGGAGACAACCCCTATTTCATTATGAATTTATTATGAATTTATTATGAATATTTTATTTTATGATATTTTATTGTTGAAATCTAAATTGTGGGTATTTTAATTGTTCTAATTTATTGAACAGACAGTAAAAGAAATCTTAGTTGATGGGAGCGGTGCGGCTGTGGGTGTTCAGCTGGACAATGGTGCCACAATCAAAGCCAAACATATCTTGTCCAATGCCACACCCAAAGTTACTTTCATCGATTTGTTGCCACAAGTAAGCACCAGAGTCACGATTCACGAGATATTATGGAAAGTCAAATTTTAAATGCCATCAATAAGGTGCCTATTCTACAATGATTGTCTAAAGCAATTAAGGTAAAAAAATTATTATATGCGCTTATTTGTGTCTCATTTAGGGTGCTCTGAGCGACGACCAACTGAGGGAAGTCAATAGAATTGATTACACCTCGCCAGTCACAAAAATCAACCGTAAGTCCTAGTCAATCCCAATCCAGCCATCACTATCAGCCTTTGGCAGTGTTATTCGAAACAATAAAAAACGATTGTTTAATCTTGTTTAATCCATAACTCCGTTTACACTTTTGTTTCATATATTATCCAGTTGCTCTGAAGAGAATTCCTAACTTTCTTGCTGACCCGAATCAATCAGAAAATATCCCTATGCCACACCATCAGGCTACGATCCACCTTAACTGTGAAAACACTGCCATGCTGGAAAAAGCATTCCTAAATGGTGCAGCAGGCTTGCTACCTGACAAGTAAGGCGTTGTGACTTGACATTTGTCATTTTTTATTACTTTTTTTGTTAGCTGGAAAACTTTTTTTAATACAGCCTACAATACAGTATTCAATATTGCAATGCACTCTGAAATTCACATTTAAAACAAAACTTGCCACCAAAAGGTAAGTCACAAAAGTGTATCTTGAAATGTGCCCAAATGTACAAAGGTGAAGTAAAATGTAAGAAAATACCATGCAGTTTTTAGAATGCGCTGTAACAATATTTTTAACGAATGGGAATCGAGTGAAAGATGCCCTTTATCTCGATTCCAGCTGGACGTGACACTAATGAAACTATTTATCATATCACAAACTGTCATTTTACTTATTTATGCTCGTATATCTTAAAAATTATTTATAATTTACTTGATACGATTTTATTCTAAAAGAAAATGCATCAATATACTTATTAATTTGCTGATTACTCTTCCGCAAAGACCTATGTTTGAGATGGTGATCCCATCCAGCTTGGATTCAACTCTGGCTCCAAATGGATGCCACGTCTGCCTCCTCTTCACTCAGTACACACCCTATAAGCTTGCTGGTAACAAAGAGTGGGATGAGAGCACCAAAAAGGAATATATGAATATTGGTGAGGATATTGCTGATGCTCCAATTTTTTTAAAATAATTTCCAAGGAACACATTAAATGATTATTTAATCATATTTTCCTCTAGTTTTGAACAACATTGATGAGTATGCCCCCGGTTTTAAGGAGAGTGTCATCGGTGGCGAGCTACTCTGTCCTGTCGATCTGGAAGCCATTTTTGGATTAACTGGTGGAGTAAGTAAACACACACTGAATTAATTCATCAAATGTACAATCAGGAGTTGAGCTAATCTTTTTTAATGTTATTTTAAAGCGCGGACCGTACAGTAGCCGTCACTCGATTGATATGCCTTATTGTTATGAGCCCTTTATTAAATTTAAGTTGTCATCCTTATCAAATCTTTGCATTTATTATTAGAACATTTTTCATGGGGCCATGTCATTGGATCAGATGCTCTTCTCTCGACCAATATCAAGTATTACATGCCCCAATACTCCAATCAAGAACCTCCTGCTATGTGGAAGTGGCGCTCATCCAGGTAACAATTGTGTATTCACTTTTAGTTTCACATGTCAGCATCCACGTCAGCCAATCACACATCTCAACCTATGTCACTGGTTCTCATTTTATTGTCTCAACTTCTATCATGCAGGTGGAGGAGTAATGGGCGCTGCAGGTCGAATTGCAGCTAATGTCGTGTTGAGAAAGAAATGAAAATAGGAATCAAACTTATCATTTACTAGTTTTCAGTATGTCTCATCCTATAAAGAATAAATAAAGAAGCAAACAATTGACAATTTTTAATATGTTTTCATTCAAAATTTAACAATTCTAAACAAATTTTGCCATCTCTTGGAGCAAAAAACGATGAACAAGATGAGTTTTTTTCTTCTTTTTTGTACAAAGCATTTCATGTTCGACAGAAAGCAGTCCGGAACAACCGATTGTTAAAAATTAACCAACTCCATAAAACTTAAAATTCATACATTTGCCTGACAAATGGAAAGAATACTGTTATATTATTTTCGGAATCCATCATCATCGATTATCCCTATTTTTTATTTATTTTTGCCCAATCAACTGTGGTCAACTACAGGCGTTACATCCCATCAAGGTGCTCAGGCACTATGCGAGGGGAACGACCAGTACCCTGGGTTCGAAATTTTCGAGAGCCCGCGCCGGGAATCGAACCCGGGACCGCCGAAACCACAGTCAGTCGCTAAACCAACTGGGCTACGACTAGTCGTACAAATCGACTAATCGATAGTTTTCTTAAAGGCGCATCTAAACCTATCGCGCATCGATAATTTTTTGACACTATCGCCCGTCCCTTCCACTTCGAATTTGCGCAGGTGACGTTTTGCACTTGCGCTAGTGCTATGCTATTTTACGCACCTGCTGACGTCGCCGCCCCCTCTCCCTTCCCGGCTTGTCCCCCAGCACTCCCCCGTCCGTGCCCGTTGCCGTTCGCTGGTGCTGTGCGGCTGCTGTGTGTGCGCGTGTGTATGTCGTGCGTATTTTCCTGGCAAATGGCCGCTTTTCGAACGGGCGAGATGCTATTGTAGGGCCCCTACCGGAGGCGCGTCGTAGGGACTCGTCATTCATTCGCTTCTTGCTCGCGCTCTCGTTTTTCCTCGAGACTCGGGTCATCGGTTGTCAGCCGCACGTCGACGTCGACCATCTTGGTTGGGAATCCCCGCCGCCATTTGATGCCCAGGTAAGATTAACCGAACCGGGCGATGGCTCGGACGAATCGGGGGGGATTAGCCTATTCCAGGGTGGCGAATGTGGTGGCGATCAACGCTTTGGGAGGAGGTGGACTTCAGAACCGAGCCGGGTTTGTGATGGGCTTCTGTCGGGGTTCGGTTTAGGGTTTCGGCTCGATGACGTCATATTGTGCCCCCCCATGATGGCACGATTTTGGCCGAGACTGGCGATCGATTGCAAAAATGGCATTTTTCCCAATCCCCCCCTCTACAATCGTTTTGTGGGTAGGGCCTCGGATGTGTGCGAATGTGGGGGAGGAGGAATTAGTTCCGCCATCTTGTCTGCTCGCCCACCTATCTTATCTCGTGGGAGACCCCAGTTTTAACGAAAAACAAAACGTTGGTGAGGCTCACAGAGAAATTGCAATATCATGTGCGCAAATCATGGAAGATGACTACTACAAAATCCCACACTCTCGATGGAACGAGAGAACTCCCGGCTACGGTCTATTGCGTGTTCGTTCATGAATGTTGACCTAAGAGATTTGTTTGACCTTTTGTAGTACGCACACGGCACATGTAAAGAGCATTTGAAATTTTGTCAGGTCAAATGTAGATGCGGTTATTTGCTTTCTAATTTTATGCCTCCCTTTATTTAGCATCATCAGTGAAGCTGTCATTCCCTTGAGGAACGTGATAACAGCTGGACATTCCGCTGTGTCCATTGTTTAAACGTACGACGCTGGAATTTCGGCGACCGGCGTGACTATTATTTCTTCATGTGACATTTTCATTCGCCGTAGTTCAGTTGGTTGGAACCAGGGCCTGGTCGTGTCCATGTAAGTTAGCAACTTGGGTTACATTACATGCACGTGTATCGATCGAAGCCTTGCCAATTTTAGCTGGCCAGTTAGTTCTGTTGGCAGTCGATTGAGCCGTTCTACAAGCTATATGCTAGGTAAACTGTCGTGTGAACCTGACACATGACAAAACTGGGTTTCGTGTGGCGGGGGCGCTTTTCACATAGTACATTTGCTTACGAGCCACATGTTTTAGAAAGTGTTCACGTAGTTGTTTGTTCATGTTGATCTTGTGGATTACTCCAGTCTCCGATCAAAGGATTGTTTAGTCCACCGCATCCACGGTTGGAAGCGACAGATGGCGTGAAGCGAATATTTTTTTGAAAGGAAAGTTAATTGGTACAAGTTGTTCAATTATTGGTTCTTTAGTTTCAAGTCATTCTTTGTTTTATTTCAGACTGAAGATGATTTAGTGGACCTGCTTGACGCCGCCTCCCGCTTTCTTCATTCATGTCTTAGTTACGGATCATCATGAAGGTAAGTTTGCTTTCTTGTGTTCCTTTTTCTGTTTTGTAAAATCTATATTGTGGAAAATAAACAAAACAGTTGATTGCTTGCGTGCGCTGCACATCTAAAGTATTTCGCCGATTACCCGTTAAATCATTTCTTGATATCAGCTGACTTGAATCCTCATGAATTGCGATGAATTAAGTATATGTTTTTTAATTTATCATCCTAGAACGAGACTACTGTTACTCGTGATACACAATAAATAAAATATTATTCAAATTTTATCTTTTTTTTGCCATTTTGTTTGCTTTACATTTTCAAACTTCAAATAGTTTTTACGTTTGAAAAAATGTTAATTTGGTACAAGGCATAACATAGGTGAAGACTCCAAAAAAAAATTCCAGAGAGACAAATCCAAAGTCCTCACGAAAACAGTTAAATATTAGGAATACCAACAATTGAGTTTTGTTACGTTTGTGCTATAATATTATTGCATTGTTCTGGTTGGTTAAGTTTAAGATCTGAGAGTTCAATTTCAATTTCAATTTATTATTTCTTAAATTCTTACAGGTGTTAAACCTATCACAATGCGTACCAGCATCGGCATATTCTCGCGATGAAAACCACCACGTCTGCTCAATGTAAAATGAAAACATTGGCCACTGACACTCCTGTGGTTGCGCACAGGGGATCCACCAAGCTGACAAGCTATACGACACTAGATTTGAATTTTTTTTTTACTCTTTGTTTGATTTTAGCCTCATTTCTTGATTTTTTATGATTTTTTACATTTTTATTTGTTGATATTCTATTTCTATTGATTTGTTCCATTTCTTATTTATTTGTTTTATTTCATTTTATAATTTATGAAGAATGTTTCATCACCCATGTTTGTCCTTGATTTGCTGGATAAATTTTTGGATTTCCTAATTTGTTTGGTTTTTCTTATTCATTTGTAATTCACTTGATCTATATGATTTTACGATTTTGCAAAATCGTTTTAGTTTATGATTTCCTTTAGAATGGCTTTTACTCCTGACATGTGTGATTTCGACTATAATTATTTTATTTTATTTTTTTGTGCTATCAATCAATCAAGCCAGTGCATGTTTTTTTTCTTCACTTATCTGACGCTTTGCTGAGGTTGGAAGACTTAATCTTAAATAGTCAGTTCGGCGTCAGTATTCTATTAGAATGTTTTCATGCTACGATCTGCTGTTATTTTGATGTGGGCATCAGCAATTATCAAATCGATGGCATACTAAAAAAATAATTCTTGTCATTCTGATTGGTCAATTCGAGCATTTATTTTAAAAGAAAATAAGGATGTCGTTGAACCTTTTCAGATTTAATAAATGAAATGATTTTCTTTGCTGAATGGTTAAAATGGTTGCAACTTTACTGTAGCGCAAAACCGATTACTGATCATTATTTCTCGCCTTCATTTTTTAATGGTTCAATTGGAACAGAAATGTTGGTCCTATTTGTTGTTGGAGACCCTAGGATTTAAAGCGTTAATCACTAGCTCACGTTTTTAAATCCTATAATCTTCGATTACACATTGAATTAATATCTTTCTGTACTAATTTAAGTTCAGACTATCGCGTTAGGAGAATTCAGGATTTCTGCCATTATGATCTTTAATAGTGAAACTATACGCTAAACCAATTTTCTGACATTTAAAATAGCCGTACTGGTCCATTGATTGGTAATAGTGTAATCAAGAAACCATGGAAATTTCGTTTTATTGATAGATAGGCTTTAATTTTCTTTTATTATTTTATGAATATCAACAAATGACTACTTTGATGAAACTTTGCCAGGTAGCACCAGCTTGAAAAGAAACATTTTCCTTTTTGGGGAATATGCATTAACGTAAAGAAATAAAGTATGTTTGTTCTGTATTTACATTTATAAATTTGAGATGTCCATCATGTTTGCTTAATGAAAACAACATGACAATTTGTTTTTAATTATTTCCTCTAGACAATTATGGTCAGCTATTTACATTTGATTCGATATACAGTATTGGATATGTAGTAGTTTTAAACTATAAATAATTATTTCTTACAAACAGAATTCAAGTCTCCAGTAACGTGATCGTCAAGGAATTTCCAATTGCCTTCTTTGACTTATTCGATGGAAAGGCACAAGACCCAATTGGTTCTTGTTGTCTGCATGTGACTAAAGACCTGCGAGAAAAGAGCGATACCGCGAAGGCAGCCTGTTTGCATTCGGGCCCAGTTTTGCTCAGACTCCCGCTTTTCTTCGACGAGTCCGTATGAGTGCACCCCATTCGTCAGACCTCCACTTTGGTTACTAATAGTGTATGAGGGCCAACGCCATGTATTGCACAGCCATCTGCCGGACAGTCGGCCAGCAACTGACTGTGTGCCTGCTTTTGCTGGGATTCGCCAGATGGACAGGATTCTGGATAGGCGCCACGACTGCCTCTCCCTTTGAGGCTGCATTTCAAGGTGAGTGTTTGTTACACTATTCTCATCCCTTATTTTTCTGCAATTTATTCGTTTTTTATTATGTTTTTACATTTTCTTCTAATGATTTAGAACGAAGCAATTTAAATGTTTGCAACATTAAAAAAACCATTCCCTTTAAAAAAGCAGTTCTTTAAAATGTTTATTTGATTTGTACGACAAATATAATCGGCGATTTACTAATTTTATGAATCTTTAGTTAGTCTTTGACATTGACGAGCTAGCGCACGGATAGACAGTTGTTTTTGCTCCTTTCCAGGGAACTGCCATGACAAGAATCCATGTGAGCAAAAGTGTTTTGATCTCAATGATGGAACCTTTGAATGTGCGTGTCGACAGGGTCAACGCCTAGCTGCTGACGGATACAGTTGCAAAGGTAAAGCTTAATGTTTGTTTCTTGAAGTCACGTGGAAAAGGTATTGAAAATTGTGTCTCTAGCAATGCACTTATTAATTTCCCCCGCCATAGGCCCCCTCTCTTGGGGGCTGCTTGCGGGAAAAATTTGTAATTTGGCTAATTCGAAACATACTTTGACTTCCTAGTGTCCTACAATGAGAGTGACTTAGATAGCGAAGAGGAAGAGTTTGCTGACCAAGAGAATATCGGTCAGCGCCCACACGGAGCAACATCTAATGGTCACCAAACCAAACTTCACCAAATACCAACCATTCAACATTCAATGTCTGAGACTGTGAACGGAAAGCTCGTGCATGGCCAACCCAAGTCATTGGCCCAGATTAGAGACATAGAGACGGACAGCCATGATGAGAGCGAAGACACTGATGAGGATGCGAGATGGGACGACGAGAGTGGCGATAAGGATTTCCTGTTGCAGGACCTCCAGCAGCAGCAGTATGTCTACGAAGAGTTAGACATCGAAACCATAGTCCCCTTTACGTCAAAATCGGGCATGCGGCATACAATGCAAGACCAACAGCCTTCAGTCTCTGATTCCACAACACTTGAGTACACTATGCAATTGGCAACGGTTAGAAATGATATGCCTCAAAATAACAAAAACACCGAGGAAACGGCCAGCAATCTCGCTGACGATGAGGACCTCTTCTTCAAACAAAAGCCATCCCATATGGTCCAAGTCCAGCCACAGAACAACCCTGATGATAAATGGCGTCCATTTTCAGTGCCATCACCCGAGGAGCCAACAAAAATCACACAAACCCCTCTGGAAATTCTTTGTGAGCATTTCCAGTGTCAGGGTGCAGAACCGGGAACTGATATGTGTGTGCTGGAAGATGGCCAGCCACATTGCCTATGTCCACTTGGCAGAGGAGGAGATCACTGTGAGAAGGGCAAGTAAAAACCACCGTTTATTTAGAGAACAGCAAGTTGAACCCTTTTTTCAACAAAATTTAATTTTTAATATTCATGTTCTTGTTCATACAGATCATGAGGTGCGGTTTCCTAAATTTTCTGGCCGCTCTTACTTGGTTCTTCCCACCATTCGTAATGCCTTCAAGGATCTCCAGGTGACTCTGGAATTTCGCCCACAGTCCATCAATGGCGTTCTTCTTTACAGTGGAGAACAGAGCAACGGGCTTGGCGATTTCATTTCACTTATTCTTGTTGATGGCTATTTGGAGTTCAGGCAAGTGAATCTTATTTAAGTTACCACCTCTTCTCTTCTACACGCTTTTTCATGTGTATATGACACGAAATTCTATTGAATAGGTTCGACTGCGGCTCTGGTCAAGGATTTGCCCGCAGCAGAGAAAGGATCCTTGATCATCTGTGGAATCGCGTCACTATATTTCGTCATAGATGGGATGTCTGGATGCAGCTCAACAATGGTGCCCACGCCCAAGGTCGATCAAGGGTGAGTCTCAAATAATTTGAATTTGGAACCCCCAGGAGAAATCAATTATCGGTAGATATCGAAATCGGAATTCGCTGAAAAATTAAATATTTTGATAAAGTTTACACATTGTTCTTTTTCGATATGCTATCTCACTGCTTCAGCACTATTTGAGGGCACAGTTCTGATCGCCCGTTATTTGGAGTCATGGTTCTATTTATGTGCCTCCAAATCTAGCATTTATTTATCTGAAGCATTATGCGAGGGGAACGACCGGGGTACTGGTCGTTCCCCTCGCATAATGCTTCAGCACCATGAGGGGGACGTAAGGCCTGTAGTGCGGTTGGCTACAGTTGATTAAAAAAAAAAAATTTATCTTTATGAATTTCAAGAATCAATTAATATTGGCAGAAAGTAAATTTTTTGCGAAAGTACTTTCTGGTTTCGGTAAAAATTATAATTAGCATGAAATTTTGGTAGAAGTAAATTAGATTGGTGAACATTCACAATATAACAATCACATGTGGCTCATGTTCCACGATTTTGTTGCAGGGTCTATTTTCTCGAATAACGTT
Organism: Mycogona germanica; assembly: GCA_034698785.1. Lineage (NCBI taxonomy): Eukaryota > Metazoa > Arthropoda > Diplopoda > Chordeumatida > Chordeumatidae > Mycogona > Mycogona germanica. Next base: position 9,249 of record JAQGBY010003053.1, read on the forward strand.
CAAGGAGAAGCTCTTTATTGGAGGGCACCTTAACTCGTCAGCCCCCGACGAGCTAATAGATCATGGATTCGTTGGTTGCATTCGCTATTTGGAAATCAATGGTCATGTATATGACTTTCGTCCAGCTCCCAAGGGTAACTCTGAGGGGGGCAGAGGCCTTGGTATGTAAACTAAAATTGCTGTGTAAGTGAGGAATCTAATCCCGACTCAGTGATTAGTGATTAAACTAACCCCTGTTTAATTTAATTTTGGCAGGCGAGTGCAGTGCCGAAGTGTGCAATGATGTGGACTGCAAGAATGGGGGCAAGTGCATTGCCAATTCAGCAGATTCTGCTCTATGCCTGTGTCCCTTGGGATTCAGCGGTGACTATTGTGAAATTGGTGAGCGCACTGTAGAAATTTTATAAATTATCAAAATTAGGCTCAAGACTGCTTCAGCACAGTTGAATACTCTGCTATTAGGCTCACGTTTCAGTGACGATTTTTATTTTATCCCATTCTAGTGGTGGATCTCATTATGCCATTCTTCAATGGCTCTTCGTATCTCAAGTATCCAGGCCTGGGAAGCTCGGCTCTCTCGTTTATTGAGCTGAACGTGGCATTCAAACCAAGCGATTCGGACGGTGTCCTCCTTTACAATGGATTGCGTTCGGACGGAGGTGGGGATTTTCTGTCCATCTCACTGAGCGCTGGCTTCTTGGAGCTGCACCTGGATCTGGGTACGGGCGCCACCATCCTTCGCAGTCCCGAGCCCGTGGCACTTCACGAGTGGCACAGCTTGGAGATCTCGCGGACCGCTCGCCAGGCGCTCATGCGGGTAGATTCTCAGCCTCACGTAGAGGGATTAACACCAGGAGCCTTCACGCAGCTGTCCCTGCCCCAGAACCTGTATATTGGCGGCGTACCGAGCTTCGACTCCGTCTCCAGTCAGCTGGGCATTAGATCGTCCTACCGTGGATGCATTCAAAAGGTGAGCAGGTCAAATAAATCGGGTTTATAACAACTTTCATATTGTACGCCACACTTGTGTGGGAGGTATTTGTTTATAGCAATAAGGCATATCAATCGGGTAAAAATTCACGAAAAAAATATAAAAAGTCGACGGTGTTAAGTTTAAGCATAAGTGAAAAAGTACGACGTTTTTACATGCTTAAAGGTATTTGTTTGTTTAGCCAAGTCTGTTTAAAAACAAAGACCTGTAACCTTATCCAATTCAGGTTCTCATCAACGGGAAACCACTCAAGCTGTTCGAGGCCGCTTTGGTTGGCGTTAATGTTGACAACTGTAATCATCCTTGTATTAATCGGCCTTGCCTCAACCACGGCCTGTGTTCGCCGCACAAGGACTACTTTACTTGCCACTGCCATCTAGGATACGCAGGCAGTCGATGCCAAACAGGTGATTTGAACACTGATTGAAGCCTTTTTCACTAGTTTCACTTCTGTGTTGTTCTTTTTTGTTAAACCTCTATTTTATTTACAGAAATCCGGGAGAACTTGACATTCCCAATGTTCATGGGCAATAGCTTCTTGAGGTTCACACGTCCCGAGATTACGTCTAGGTAAGTAAACTTATTTTTGCCCTTGTTCTGTGTTCAAAATGCATTCAATTATATATGATGAATGTTGAACACAGCATAAATTAAATATAATTAGGAGCACTTTAAGCGTTAATCAATTAGATTAATATGATATATCGCCAATAATTTCCTTCCAGAATTACGGGAAGCCAATTTGATATCAAAATCCGCTTCAAAAGTAAATCACCCGAGGGTCTGCTCCTCTGGAGTGGACATAAGGAGCCCAGAAGATCTTCAGACTTTATATCTCTTGCCTTACACGACGGATTTGTCCAGCTGCGCTTAAGTTTAGGCAGTGGGGAGGCACTTGTCCAGGACAACATCACACTGGTGGCCGATGGCCAGTGGCACACAGTCAAGGCTTGGCGGTAAGACATAGTAGCTGTGTTCGCTGCTCACAAAAGGATTAAGTGGTCACTCAAACTAAACCTTTTTTATAAATTTTAAATAATTCGCAGCACTTCTAAGTATTGGTTGGGAACATGTGTTGCTTATTTTTAATCTTTACGAAATTAATTGATTTTCGTCCATGAACACAGAATCGAAAGAAATGCATCACTTAAGGTGGACAGTGGCCCCGTCTTTGCCATTGTGTCTCCCGGACCACTTAGCCAGGTCAATACTGATACCGGCTTGTTTCTGGGTAACGAATCATTTTTTACGGATTACATTTTAAAGTTGTACAGAGTATCCTCCTAGGAACTTTATTTTTTTTTAGTAATATCTGAAAGCTATTCTAAATATTGGTGTTCAAGCTAATTTTAGCCAACTATTTTTCGATGTGTTTGTGGTGGCAATTTAAAAAAAACATTTGTGCAGTAATTTGGTCCCGCGGATATAAGGAAATCTCGTGAATTCACAAACTTCGTCTGCAATGTAATTTCTGTAATGGATCGTCCATAATCATTCGTCCATAGTCCAAAATAAATCGTGGCTTTTAAAATTTTTAATTTAAGCAATTTAGTTGACTTTTTGTTAAATTCATGCTCCATGCTACATTGCATGTATGCATTGTGTACTCATCTGTTTCCAAACTGTTTCAGGTGGCGTTCCCGATGTATCAACTTTGACTCTTGGCCGACACCAGGGAGGTTTGGTTGGATGTGTGTCTAACTTGATGTTAGACGAGGACATGCACGTGCACCTTGTGTCTGGTGCCCAGGGTGGCCGGAATGTTGAGGCGTGTGTCTAGTCAGGAGTCATCCGAGTCCAGAGGCAGGGACGAAGCCAGCCATGCCACCCAGTCCCGTGTTTATAAATCCGCTTGGCCCCAGCCCCAGTGAGGAGCAGACATTGTTTGTAGGGGAGGGCGGGATTCATGTGCCTGCGCGGGACACTGGCCAACACTGGTCTGGGCCACCACCACAGCCGCATTATCTGGGGACAAGCTCCACTTGGAAAAGAAAACAAAAGACTTTGTGCGGGCTAAATCCTACTACTGTCAAATTGTGTTGTGCACACTTGCCGGGGGACCCCACCGCCCATAGTTTGTCGAGCTTGTCATTACCTCGTCGCCATATTATTAAGCTATTCGGTGACATATCCCTTTGCTGCACCTGCCATCATTTTGCCACACAACGCAACTCCTTTTGTATCTTTTTTATTGTGTCCAGAATCCCTAGCATCTAGTTTGAAAGCACCTGTGTGCACTCTTACGATGTGTTACTAACATCCATGATTGACGAGAAAGACAGCCTTCTTGACCCAACAGTCATTACATGGACAATTTCAGAAGAATTTTGGGCGCTGGCTGGGGACACTTGTGGAACACTAGTATTCTACTTTGGAAACCAGATGCAATACAAGATTATACTATATTCGAATGTTTTAAGAAAGAACATGAACTGCTTTAAGATGACTGGACTAATTGCAAGTTGCTTGATTTTTGTGAATATATCTGGACGGCTGCATAAGAGTTACAAGAATCTAGGACCGATATATGATACCAGCACCATGATTAGCCACGAATGAAAATGGACTAGGAAGGCCCATTATACAATATCCGGACGAATTTCATCACCATTTCCATAAGATCTCTATTTTAAATCATTTGGTAATCTCCGGTTAATTAATTTGCTGCTATATAGACCTGCTTGCATGAAGCGGTGCTTGTATCCTCAATCGGTAGAACAGTGCATTGGAGATCTAGAACGCCACAATTATTTTGGAATCAACCGATATCAGCTGCGCTCGTGGGCCCTAGTAATATTTATCTGGGATGTTTTATGTGCTGCACCCTTCTTGACACAAGTGTCTTGGTCAAATGCTTGAGATAGGTGATTCGCTTTAATTAGCTAGTGCACCCATTGCTACTTGTTTGATTTTAAACCAAACGGACACATGTCTGTCATCTAGAATTTGCACTTGTAACCTTGTAGGCTCGTATTAACATTCAAGCACAGAATATAATAGTATGTTATTCTGTGATCAGTTTTTATTTCATTTGCATTAATCGTGTGGTCAATTGAGCCTTTTCTGTATGTCAAAAGGGATTTTAATGAGGCAATTAATTGTGGTTGAATGGTCCATCAGCCCAATAAAATCCCGAGTCCATTTGTGTGTACCTTATCAACTTTGCAACTGGAAGCTTGTTGGAAACTTTTAGAAAATTTTGTAATTACGTTTCCTTTAGTTTCGATTTTCGAATTTCAATTTTCGTACTCGGGTGGTGCCATGCTACCCCAATTGACTGGACTCAAAAAACTTCGATCGTTTACCACTATAGTCGGCGACATGAAAAGTTTGCGCCTGTTCAGGAACGCATGCCTCTTACTAGCTTGCTGGCCAAAGAAGTATTCTTTTCGTTAAACTCGACTAATAGTTTGAGTTTCTGGTCATTTGAAAATTGTCGTTGAAACTTGTCATAATACCACTTTGTAATAATATTTCTTTGTTAATAGCACTATTTGTTTGAATATGGTCTAAAATATGTGGTATGAATATTCTGGACTTTATTCCTTTCCAAACACGTGAGCATATTTTTACACTAAGTGGCACTAATTATTTTTGTATTTCTTTGAAATAACTTAAATACACTTTTAATTATCTCAAGTAAAATATATCAATATGGAAAAATAAAAGAGTTGTAAGAAAATGATTGCCATGACACCACCCACGATATTTCGAAGAGTTCTCAAACATACCATTTCATTTCTTTGAACAGCAAGAACATCGTGTTCCCTCGGCTATGCAAACTTTGAATGTCATTTTTGTGTCAGCTAGCCAACTACATGAAATATTAACTTATTAATTATGATGTCGTCGACTATACATGTTTAGCACCCAATGTTTGTCATTGGAGGAAAAAAAACTATGAATAAATTGGTGGCCACTCTCACATGGTCCATTGAGCAAGTTTCCAGCTGTGCCAAATGAAAGCTCTTTATGATTGTTGCAAAATATAACTTGAAAAACAACTGGCACAATAATTTAATAACAGATAATGTCAAGAATGGTTGTCTGGACCTTAAAATGTGTTTTCAATCGATGAAGAAAACACATATTAAGTCACTACAGGTAGTTTCGTTTAACTATTCCAGCAAGACCGTTGGTGTTAAAAGTTGCTGGAAATATCAAAGAATTTGATTGGTAAGTTTACTGGTAAAAATAAGACCGTAGACTAAAGCCTCGATCAATGACAAGATGATGACGGCAAGACGTCCTGTTTAAGCATTTAAATCAATTAACCAATCATCAAGCTTGGAAACGACGATTTTGATCAAAATGGGAACAAACCATGGTCAAGCATGCTCGGCTCGTGCAACTAGGAAATTATTACCAAGGTATATAAATGTATTTTGTATTCCTTGGGATATTACTAGAGTTCTTTTCGAGTGGGCTCGCGGGTTCGATTCCCGACCGAGACCTTCGGAAGTATTCGGGTTCTACGCACGCCTTCCTTCGGAATGGAAGTTTTAAAGCCTGAGGGAGTTTTCGGGCGAACACGCTGGTGGGCCTCCTTAACAAATATATCAGAGTTCTATTCGAAAAAAAATTCCAATCAACTGTAGTCAACCACAGTACAGGGGTTCTGTACCCCTCATGGTGCTTAGGCACTATGCTAGAGGCACGTCCAGTAGTCCAGGATCGAAATTTTCGAGAGCCCGCGCCGGGAATCAAACCCGGGACCGCCGAGCCACAGTCAGTCGCATTACCGACAATCGGGCAGTAACATTCGAATTGCGATCTTTTCAATCGATAGTTTGAGCTATCGCCCGTCCTCGTTCTCTGCTGCAAGAACAGGATTATCAGCTGTGGTGAAAGTCCTGTTGAAAAAAATATATATTTTGAGGTTTCTTTAGTAGTTTTATTGCATTTGAAGACGCCGACATGCAAATCGATGTGCCAGTGTCGTTTTGAGTGTCTCATGTAAGTGTGTGTTTTTATTTAAGCTCGGAAAGTTTTCTTGTTCAGACCCCCCCTGAGCCCGACTCTGGTGATCTAGATATTACGGGCGTATGCGCTCTCGAAGTCCATCGAGATGAGGAATCATAAAGATTTTAATAGCGAAATTTTTTAGGGCGCTAATGTTTACATTGCTTGTGTGTTTTGTTGATCGCATGAAATGTTTAACGCACCCCTTATCGATGGGCTTCGAAATTCATAGAGCCAGTTAGGAAAACAAGTTAGGCCTTCTATTTTGAAGTAGCTCCTGTTCCTTGGTTTGCCGTTTCCTGGTTTCAAATGTTTGGGGGCATCAAATATATTTTCAGTTGCAACCTTGCGCCTAATCCATTGCAAGAGATCAGCGACAGTTACAAAATTCACACATTTGGCAGAATCCCATGTAGGGTTGAAGATGGCATTTTCCATGTTGTGTTTCTCAACCAAAAAAATGTCAAGTTCCAGAATCCAGACAAGCTGTAGGAACGCGCGATAGTGTCCGACTATCGATATTTTTAAAAGCTAGTTTTCTTTAAATTGCTTCTCGATCGTAAATCGCAACCCTATAAACATTGGTTGCAATCAAATTTATGAAGTTGGCTAGGATGAAAGTTAGGTCAGAATGTGTGTGTGAGTCAGTTTACTAGCGATAAATGTGTGTTTTTCGAATCATCTAATGGTTCTCACTGGATTTGGTATCGCCCATCCCTAACAATATTGATTTTTTTTTTTTTTTTTTTTAATTCACTGAAGTGACGGATCACAACAGGAAGATTCTGTACCCCTCTCAGAGCTTAGGCCCTATGTGAGAGGCACAGATTTCCGCAATAGAAACTGATATCATAGCCACTCTTGATCAGCTACTGGTTAGTTTTGAGTTCTCTGTTCGAATCCCAGCATGTTGTGAACTAAAAAATAGAAATAAAAATTGTTGGCCTCGTTCCCGCTGAACAAGGTGCCGAAGCAATTTCAATTCTCGTCTTGTTTTCACACCTGCCCGTGTGGATTTTAATTTTTAGATCAAAACCCACCCCATGGACAAGAGCATCATCAGAGACTTTGCCAAGTTGCGGGTGCTCACTCCGTGCGATTTTCAGAGGATGGACGAGCTGGTGCAAGATCTGAGCCGTGCCCTGGAAGAGTCGGCAGTGGCCAAACAGCTGGGAGGTTCCGGCAGTGGAGCCAAGCCAGTAGTCTCAATGGGTCATCCCCACAGCCACCACCACCACCATCACCACCACAATGTCAGCAGTCACCACCAGCGCAAGCGGCGTGGCCGTGGCGAACGTGCTCCCAGGCTCAACTTGCTGCTGGCCCAGTGCTCGTTGTCACCGCCCGACCCCGTCTTCCTGTCCAGTGAGGATTCAGCCAGTAGCATGGACAATAACAACGATGGGCGAGGAGGTGTTGGTGGTGGCGCCGGTTGTGGCGGTGGGAATGCCGGCGGTGCCACTTACCGTCTGACCACGGCTTGTGGCATTGCGACGGGAGACGATGGTGGAGGTGGTGGTGGTCGGGAAAAGCAGAGTGACTCTGATGAAATCAGCAGCAGCGGTCACCGCGTGCTGACCAGCGTGCAGCGGCTGGTAGCTGGGCATCACCAGCCCCTGGTGGCCAGCTTCGCAGAGTCGGATTCGGTCAACGAGAACTTCTCTCCTGTTCGACCGCATCGACGGTAAGCCCTGATCTTTTGAACAGACGAGAATATTATTTTGATTGTTTTTGGTGCAGAATCAGGCTGACCACGAGTGAGAGGAAAAGGTTAGGGAACCATTTCCCAAAAGATAATTGGAAAGGAGATTTCAGGTTGATAGAAAAAGGAAAGACGTAACAAGACCGTTATTGTTGGTAGCTCAGTTTACCAGCCAATGCTCGATACTTAAGTGCAAGTGAAAAAATGTCAAAACTGATGGACGGTATTATTGCATCTTTAATCGTTGAAAATGTAGAGCAAGCTAGTAACGGCAGCTTTCAACTGTCAAGTGACATGAGAATACGAATTAGCAATACGAATTTGTGTTCATTTTTAGGAAGCGCAAGTTCAAGCGGATGGCCGTAGACCCGACTATCGCAGAGGTGGGTGGGATGGTCGCTAATGCCACTCCGGGCGCCTCCTGGCCCCCGCAGCTCCACCGACGCAGGGACAACCGAAGTGGCCCGTTGTCGGCGGCAGTGGCCGCACCGCCAAACCCGTTCCGGCTACGCGAGGCAGAGCTGGCCGTGTCGCCCGTCTTCCCCGGCAAGCGCAAGCATAGCATGCGTGAGCGCAGCGTGGAGCTGTTGGAGGGCGACGGCGTTGGCGCGGACGTGGACTCTGCCTACGCCGCAACTCATCACCACCACCGAAAGGATCCATTGCGGGCGGGGGGCACCTCAGGTGCCCTGCGTTATGGATTGCCGCGCGGAAGCCAGGGACGGACCGCGGCTGAACTTGCTGCGCTCGACCACGGCATGGAGTTGGGAGAGGAGGCGCTCTTCCTGGCCAGCATGTGAGTTACTGTGTTTTTTTTATTTTTAAATTCACTGAAGATTCTGTACCCCTCAGTGCTTAGGCACATTATGTGAGGCACATTTTCACCAGTACCAAAGCCAAAGCCCGCGCCGGGAATCGAACCCGGGACAGCCGAACCACAGTCCGTCGCTTAACCAACTGCGCTACGACGGGTCGTACGGGGGTGTTACTTCATTGGTATAGGGGCTTAGAATAACAAAATGTGACCAATTTTTTATTTTTCAGCGAAAGCAGCAGCAGCCTGAGCAGCAGTGAGAGCGACACAGGCATCTACACCAACGACGAGGGTCGCGAGGGCGACGACGAGCACAGTGACTTCTACCACGAGGCTGGCCCCGAGCATAGTGGTGGTAGCGGCGGTGGCGTGGACATTCCTGGCGGGGCATCGCACTGGCTGCAGTCGTTGGACGAGAACGAGAACGACGGTCGTGGCGCGGTTGACGAGGCTGCCGCCTTCCAGTCTATTCTGGCTGGCAGTTTCCAGCACATGACGTACGAGGCGCAGCAGGCTTTTTGCGCGCGGGTCTATCGCCTGACCAACGTGGTGAGAACACCATAACCTGTGTCCTACTTTAAGTCAACTTCAAAAATTTTGTTGATTCTCAAATGCATTTTTTGTGTTTTTGCTTCCGCATAATACTCAGTATTAACATGTATGGTGGTCTGTTCTCTTTTTTTGCAGCCTGGGAGGGAGATTCGAGCCGGGAGGCGAAGACTGAGGGACCGGGTAAGGGGATTTCATTGAATTTCTTAATTCTATCTTGTTAGTTCAAGAGCAAATGAATCTTTACAAAGACTGTAGATTACTATCGTCTTAAACAGCCATTATACAGTTGACGATTTTTTTTAATAATACAATTTATCTAAACTTACAGAGACCCGGTTTTTCAATAGTCTCGTCGATGAATGAGAAGATCTCAAAGTTCCTGCAGGATCCGGAGCAGAACGAGTGAGAGCCGCTGAACTTCCATTTCTAAATATATTGTTTTGAAAGCACGAATTCGATATTAAATGTAAATGTTTGCATTCATTTCCAGATTGCGGCTGCATCACATGAGAAAGACAGAAATGGATCAGGTGAGAGAAGCAACGCTCCCCAGATTTGAGATCAGATTTGGTATTCCAGTGCTGGACTGACTAAAAAAAATTCAAATGTCTCTATGCTCGTTACTATTTTTCATGTTCCAAGCTGAGTCATCTGGCATCGCTTTACTCGTTGAGCATGAGTGACGAAGGTGCCAAACATAACAAATGTCCGGTCCTGACCAAGACAAGGTACACTTTTCCGTACAACTCACTCATTCACGCCAACCAACAGACAGACATTGAAAACTACATTTTGTTTTGGTCCCCTCATTTTTTTAGGAACACCACCCAGGCGATCAGCGTGGACAAGGTGGGTGTGCCCAACATCTGGAGTCTGACTGCTGTCAGCGATATTAAGCGGCGACGTCGCACGCCACCTACCAGCCCAGAGGTTCAAGGTGAGCTAGTTCATGGAGCATTTTTCGAATCTTCAGTCGATTTCTCGAAGGAGATGTGTGCATGGAGATCCTCAAGAAGTGTGGATTTACAATTTTTTTCATGTATCCTTTCAGGTAGTGCGGGCGACCACGCGGAATCTGTGCGAGAGAGCAATGCCAGTAGCCAGATGCTCTGTGGTTCAAGCTGGGAGTCCAGCATGAGTGCGGTGGAGCCACCTGGCGTCCGACCGCCATCGGTCACAGCGTTTGTCAGGCCTAAACTTAAATCTGGATTGCTGTTCGAACCAATCGGAACCAACACCACCATGAAACACACCTAGTGTGACCTGACAGAGTAGTTTTGGAAGACCAAAAAGACTCAAATGAGACGGTGACCTTGAGTGCAATGTAAAAGATAAACATATTTTTGTGATGTGCTAGGGACCCAGGAATACCTATTTCTGGTCCTGGCATAATACTTATGTGACAAGAGAAATGTTCAATAGTTTGAACTTGCATTGTTGTAGGACTAGTTGAGTCAGTTGAAATGGTTTCGTACATTTTACTGATGCAAGTTTCAGACCGATAGAGTACGAATCTTGATATTTATAGTACATAAATTATAATACGAAGGTGGAGCAGGGATTACGTGATTCTGTCTTTCAGAATCTTGAAACATGTTATTTTTGATTGCTCACAATTTTTTTTATACGTTCTTTAGAATTAATTTAAACTAGTAGTAACAAGACTGTTAAATAATTTGTTCGCCGTGATTATATTTACCGTGAGTAAAGCTATTTTTATTATCCAAGGAGATGATGTAGACGCCGACGGTAGTAAATACAAAAATGGAGAGATTGAAGGACTGCAATCAGGATAACGGCGACAAGATTTGCGGAAAACGTAGTTTATTATCCGTGAAACTAATTTAATAACAATTATTACTTGCACGTTGAGACGATAAAATAATAATCACAATAATAATTGTGATAACAATAATCACAGTAATAATTGTGATAACAATAATCACAGTAATAATTGTTATTAAATTAGTTTCACGGTTAATAAACTACGTTTTCCGCGAATCTTGTCGCCATTATCCTGATTGCAGTCCTTCTATCTCTCCATTTTTGTATTTACTACCGTCGGCGTCTACATCATCTCCTTGGGTTTCTCATTTTACAGGATCACAATACGGATAATCCCAGGACTCGACTGGGGGAGCAAGACGACAATCGAGTTGGCAAGACTCGAATAAGCACGAAGCAAAAGACGAAAATTTGCGAACACACATGGAAAATATAGATTGAACTTACCACCGACTTTCTTCACT
>JAQGBY010003054.1:0-20517 GCA_034698785.1 Mycogona germanica
GCACTTCTACAGTGGAAACGTCGCTGCAGGGCGAATGTCAGGAAACGTGGCCAACACATCGAGCACAACAGGTGGTGAAGAAATGGAATTTCATAGGGTATACAGCTTTTTCAAAATCGATCAACAGCCGTGAAACAACCCTGTATTCATCTGATTATTGTTCTGGAACTGTAATGTAATGATTACCAATGTTGGATGTTCTGTCCGTCCGACACCTACAAACACCACAAATCCAGAAATATTTCAACTCATATTTCCATAGAGTGTTTTGATGGTGGAACAATCTTAAATGCACAGCCTTTTTTAAATAGGAGATCCCAATCTTGGTCCTAAACTGGCATTTTTGTCTCCCGCCATTTGGCTCTTGTTTTGATCCCGGGTTATCTGTTGGTAGGTAGTTTAATTATTTATGGCTTATTGAGTTTTTGAAAGTTGAGTTTCCTTACTATAACTGTTTCCGTGAGGCCAAGGAAAAATGCATCAGCACAACAAAATTGCAAATCGATAACTAATATCCACAAAATATAGCGGAGAAAAGCGGCAATTGCCCGAAGCTCTTCATGAATGCCTTTTCGCTTTTCAATGAAAGTATATGATCACATACAATGTTGCATGGTTCCAAATGTCGTGAGAACCAATATCACGACAAATATAATCGTAAACGACCCGAAACACAACAAATAAAGGCGACTTAATTTAAGTCGCATCTGATACTGAAACTAAAAAATGCACAACTGCAAACGCTTGCAGGAAAACTTTCTCTGTTCAAAACGTAAAAAAAAAGAAATTGAGCTTTCTCCGCAATTGTAGAGTTTCGATCGAAAATGTGTTTTGATCAGATATGCTTCGACAAACATGATATTTGGTTAATTTAATGCATACCTCTGTAATTTGGGCGCACATTAGCACTAGTACCCTGGAATCGAATTAACGAAACCCAGGAACCATCCAGCCACAAAACAGTCGCTATATCGATTGGGCCATTAACCGACGAATTGTGCTCAATTCAAATTATACAAAGACTGGCTCGGCGGTCCTGGGTTCAATTCCCGGCGTGGGCTCTCGAAAATTTCGATCCCGGGGTACGTGCCACTCGCATAGTGCTTAAGCACCATGAGGGATATATAGAACGCCTATAGTACGGTTGACTACAATTGATTGAAACAAAAAAAGTCGCCTCGATTTACAGTGTATAAAGTGGAACGATAAAAACAAGTTTCAACGTTATATTTCATACTTCATCTGAATTTACATTTCGCAGTATGCAATGCAGTATGTCCGTGTCTACTAAGAACACTACTACTAAAGTTCATCACGAAATATATATATAGCTTGACAAATTACGCGCCGTAAGCTCAGTACAAAAGATGCAGTGTTTCGATAATCTCGCAGAGAATCTGCTGACCTGTAATTGCATTTAGTTAAGAAAGACAAACTTATCGATCGCTCATCGCCGTCGGCTATTCACCGCTGCGTCTTAATTAACATTTTCAATCATCTTGCTCACCCAATGAATGACCGGAAATTTTGAACCAAGACCCCAAAGGAAAAGTTGCCAGCGGTACGTACCGTGTTTCTGAGACAGGAGTTAATCTCTCAATGTCATCAGTTGCTCCTATAGTGAACCGGTGGTGGTTTCGATATTCTATTCAAGCGCAACTACTTAACTTAGCTAAGTTGCCAACTTCTGAAGAATAGAGAGGTCGGGTCGTTAGGTCATGTTAATGTTGCATAAATTTGGGCGAAATTCAGAATTGAAATATATGTTAGTGAGAAAGATCATTCGATGCTGGTCCGAATTCACCATTTCCAATGAAATATGTGTTTGAAATTTATCGTTCCAGATAACTATAATTTTAAGTACAACCTATGCAGACGTTCGTGTACGATGTTAAATAATAAGTTAGCAAATTATTTATTAGCCTTCCAATTGTGACTAGACAATTTTTTTGATTTATGAAACGTTACCGTTCCAATTAGATTGTACCAGTACGTTATTGACTTATTTGTGATTTTATTTAGTTTCAGTCTCTATTCCGCTGGTGGTTAGGAAATGTTTGAGCAATATGAAAGTTTGTTTTGTGGCGTACGCATGTGGCGTGTGTTCTGTTTAAATAAAAATGTTGATGGCGTGGAACTCGCGACACATGCGCATTTGCGTTTAAAATTTAAAAAACAATGAATGTAGCAGAAAAGGAATATCTTGCGACTGCTATTGCAATTTGCTTGGTCTTCTGCATTGATTTATTTCTGTTTTAAACTGAAGTGAATATCGTTAATAGACATTCTGTGCCCATGTTCGACACTTCAAAAATATAATAAACTAGATCCCACACCGGGGTTCGAACCTGGGACCACCGCACCACAAGACTGTTTCGCGCTTAATTTAGGTGCTACGGGGCACATACAACTACGCATCTGATCAATGTTGTTTAACAAGATACGTGGTCCTTCATTTATAATTTCTATTCAAAATGTAATTCGAATTCGAAAGATTTGGCAAATTGAAATATTTGTTTTTTGTACGATCTAAATATTTGCTGAGAGAAATTGGGCGTCCTAGGTATAGCTCTAGTCATAGACGGGAAAGATTTTAGCCAACCGCGAATCATATATAATGTATTAGCGGCGACCGTCCACTTTACCGCTAACGGGCGAAGAAGCATCGAATACTATTTGCCGTTCAAACGATTGCTGTGCCTATTAAATAATTCATAGAACGGCACATGTCATAAGACCATATAAGACGTGAAGGGATTCGTCGTTATAAATTATCCCGCAGGTGGCCAATCGTTCATCCTGAGACCCTACACAAATGCTATATAACTCTCTCTTCACGTCAATATTCGAGCGTGGTTCGTTTTATTTCAAGTCACATAACACAGCAAGCACGTACGACGTTAATAACGTTTCATGAACATAACAAGCCTTAGAAATACTTCAATAAAAAAATTCTTAAACAATATTGTGATTTGAAATACTGATTTACGCTGGACTAACGCCAGTAATTAAACATTTAAATGATAATTACAGAGTAAAAGCTTCAATGGGGGCAGCGGTATCAGCTTATGCGGCTAGGGTCTTGCTAAAATTCCTACATTTATCTATAATAATTAATTTTAATAACTGCAATTCAGCAACTTGATGCATTGGTTGATTAAGCAGATTAGTTATCCTCTTAAATCTATCACATTTACAAAATGTCATTAAACTTTATAGTATTTACCAAGAAATAGTATATTTAAAGAATCGATAAACAGTCAAAAAGAGCTGTTTTACAAGCAGTCAGCCAAATTCTCTTCAAATTCGAATCGAATTGTCGCTTCCTGGGTTTTATTTTGGGCGAACACGCTGGTGGACCTCCTTATCACCTTAACAAATATTTCATAGAATGTCTAAAAATCCATTGTGCTCGTTGTAGATATTAAACGATGTCTTTAGTAGACCAATTCGTCCTCCTTCGAGAGCCGTAAGAGAAAAATTCGTTTTCGTAGTATTTGTCTACACACCAGAGTCAATCGGATATATGCGACTAAACTTAGTCCAGACAGAATGAAATCCGCTTCAAGACATCGGCAAATACAGAGATTGCGCAATACCGTACCCATGCAACGCGGTCATCGCAGATGAACAACTAAGGAAAACTGGAGCTTCAGACATATGATGATTCGATTTTTTAGAAATCCAATTTCCACTAACGTGAATGCCCGAAGGAAAAAAAAGAGATACAATTGAGAGAATCGCTTCATGGCACGTACACTACTTCCTTCCCTGGAAATATAATTATGTGTCTACTGAACTTGTGCATTTGAAATTTCATGGATCTGTTTCCAAATATATTTATTTAACGATGACTATGTTGCTTACTTTTCAGAATACAGATGGCGCCCGTAAAGTTTTAATGTATTTTTAAATGTGTTGCGAACTAATACAGTTAGCGAAAAGTTCACGCTTCCACATGGTGCATTTTACATGAGATGAGCACACGGAAATAACACAAAGAAAGTGACGCACCACAGATGGCTTGATTTTGCAGGTGCCATCCTAGTGGTAGGTAGTCACTCTTGTACTGTTTCCAGATCAGAGCGCAAGAACCAACCAGTTCGAACGGCAATTCATTAATCCATATCGAAAATGATGTAATACGTGTATGAGCGCACTGTGCCACAAGTGACGTCGAGATCGTCTCTGATCCATCAATCGATCGGTAAATCGATATCAAATCGGTCGCAGGGAGCGATATAGCTTCCTTTGATTGTCGCCCATTTGAGTGACACCAATTTTAAGCTCAATTTCTTTGATGCCTCTGGCCGTATCAAAAGAGGCGCACTCTACTCAATTTCCAAGCGTCTGTGTTCAGGTTTTCAGCCTACCTACACAATTGACATTCTCTTATCGATGAGAACTTTTTTTTAGAATATTTGTGAGAGTAATTTCGGTACGGTGAAAAATGGAAATGCAATTTGTGGGTGGTAAGTAAGATTGAGCCTGATTTGTTAGAAATAAATCTGATCGGGATCTGGACCGTGATAAATTTCACCAGGCGACGTTTCTATTCTGCTTTTCAACTGCCACACAAAAAATATTAAAATTGCATTCTCTGAAAATGACGTAGACCATCAAAAGACCAAACTTCAGTTCGTCCTCATTCAGTCTCAACCTCGCTTTATTTTTGATTAGTCAACATGTGCGTGAGGTACACCAACGATCGAAGTAAAACCAGATGTCTCTCTCAAAGGTTTTAATAGGTGCAGATTTTGGCAGAGCCATTCAAACTTTCGATCAATTTTAATTAACTTCTATATCCATTTTACTCTCATAAGCATGCGTAGCAGAAACCAACTACGGAATACATATTCATGTTTCAGTATATGGCGAAATATGTTTACGACGATAGAGTTTATATGAATTTAATCCATTCTAGTTTTAATTAAAAACGTATTATCAACTTCTTGAAATCGCTTAATTGCACTTGAAGTAAATTCATAAAGGCGTTCCAGGTTCACTGAAAGAATATAATTAAAGGCTTTTTTGTCAGCGCAGTCATCGCGACGCACTTTCATTTCGCCAGTCGAGGGCGTGACGCCAACTTTACTCACACAGTCATAATAGAAGCTTGTATAAGATTTTTACCCGGAATCACCGACGGAGACCTTTCGACAAAAAAAATAAATAGAAGCTTTTCCAATATTTTTTTACACGACCGCAAAGTAGTTCCACGAATGTCCTTTGCGCAAGTTGACAAGTGCAACACACAGAACTAAGTGTGCTTGCGGCGCCATTAATTACCCCTTGGAGTCAAACGAGATGGAGAGAGAGGAGGAAAGTGGCTTATAGACTGACTGCTGGCACACTTGACGTTTCCTTTACGACGACCATTCGGCGGGGTTAATCCCTTTAAACAGGATCTTCCTTACATAAAAGGAGACGAAAATCTCATTATATCACAGTTGTGTAGACCGGAGGTTATACATTTATGTTCCATTTATTTGCGAAAAGAGACAGCATGAACAATAAATCAAATTGTAAATAAGCATACGAGCATAAAAGTCCAATATACATATACAACATGTGGTTAAAATAAGAAATTTACATGGGTACATGTTCGATAGGACAGCAATTTAATATGTTAGCATAGTTTATTATATGTCTGCAATCACACGCTTACTTTTAACTTGCGCCTATAGTTTGGAAATTATATTTTGAACTAGAAACACTTCAAATAAAAAAATATTGACGCTACACTTGGGTATTTATTTACACTACATTTTGGGCGATCATAATTTTTTTAATTCACTCGTTTGAAGCTACGTGTCATTGTAACGGAGCCACCAAATCGAATTAGTTCATCCTAGAGTTTTGTGCTGATAGGCTGCAGAATTGTTGAACGAGCCTCTTTTTAAAATAAAAGTTTATTTCCATTCATTGAATGGTTGCTTACTTTGGAGAAAGTCATTTTGTGCGCCAAAGCCACACTTTGAAAAGTCACTTAGAGTGAATGAACAGATCAATTCGTTCTAGGAACAGCAATCGTATCGGGAAGTTAGTCAATAATGCCGAACTAATATTTTGATTTGATACATTTTGCTAGAATATCGTGCCTGTCAGTTCATATAACAATACATGGTGGTTGAGCCGGATCGGAGAGAGACTGACAGATCCCCAACGTAAAGAGAATTCTTAGCCTGCAATCTCTGATAGCACCTTGCCTTTCAGGAAAGTCTATCGATCGTCTCATTTAATTAGCTCGCGGGTAGAGTGCGGAAAATACTCAGTATTCCAGAACCATCAGCAATTTGCAATTAATTTATCGCACTTAATATTAAAAAGCCAGTCATTATTTATCATTAAATTATCGCATTCAATAACAACCGTGACATCCGGCAAGAACAATTAATAGATTCAGAAATATTGATGAAGCCGATGGTAGTAATTAATCACAAGAGTCGAACTGAGATTGTTAGACGGCAATCAATAATCGGCAACAAAATCCTTGACAAACACGGATGTTGATCTTAGATTTTCCAAAATTACGGGTTCCATAAAAGAATCGAAAGCTAAGAGAGCAGATATAAATGTTGTGAACAATTTAAAGTACAACATATAGGTGGAATTCATGCTCATGTGGAGTCGTGCCCAAAATTTCTTCAAGGGCGTAGGTAGATCTGTTCTTCAGAAGGAAGGAATTTTTCAAAAGCTGACTGTCATCGTAACTATTTTAAATTTTGGACACGACGTAGTCTCTACTATGTTTAATTTACCTGTATGAATTGGCAATGTAATGCAATGCACCTCCGAATAAAATCTCGTGTGAGTTATCCACCTTTGTTACAAAAAGTTCTCAATGTTAAACGATTAGAGACTACTGCACTATAAACCTTTCATCTTCTGCCTTTATGGAGCCTGTCACATATAAATTACTGTATATTATAATCCTGAAAGTTTGTCCTGTCTTCCTAATATTTTTCTTTAAACGATCTGTCTCGTCTACTTATTCCTTATATTCCATATATAGAATTAGGCTTATATCCTAGTTACACTGTAAGCATGCGTCAAGTTGCTCAAGAGATTTCAATTATGCTCGAGATGAGGGCAAATTGTCCTTTGGGATCGTATCCATCGTGATCGAATATTATTAAAAGTTGAACGTACCCTCTCAAACACAAATTAAAATCTTGAGCACAATTGAGATGGAGGAATTGTCGTTCGAGAGCGCCAACAATTTCTTGTCAAAGCGCGGACGAGCCGGCACTTACAGATTGTGTTCAATGTCTAAACGCACCTTGTACCATGCCTGGAATAAGTATGCTTGACCAGTGCAACTAGGGTATTAACGAAATTGAATAAAATTTGAGCTGTTGATAGTTTCTCAAATGTGTAGTTGAGCGTAAGTTATTTAATGATTCGATTTTGAGTATTTCTCGAGATATATATTCGTCGCTCAAAGGCTAGGTGCGTTTATCCTGAAATTGACTCGTTTTCGATCCCGTTGCCAGGGAAATATAAATGCACTTTTAGTGTATGGCCTAAAGCGACGAGAAGAGGGAACCTAGTGCCAAGTTACTCGCAAGCACGGCTGCGACAAGGCACATGTTCTCGAGCTGAGTAATCACATTTTCGATAATTTGTGATTGGCATACATAATTTCCGCTGCGCACACATACACACTCGGGGAATGGGGTTCGTCTATACACAAATGCAACTGGATTATTTTGTGGGTCTGAAATTCTCTCCCTTAAATCGACACGCACACGAAAATAAAACTATTGGTGGTATTTCAACAAAACTTACACCATATGATGAGACCCTACATGCGTGTAAAAGCGATCCAACATGAAATTACTGACTGGTGAGTTTCAATCTGGAAGGATAGTCAAATTTGATAACAGTCTGGCTTTCCCAATAGTCTTCCTAACATGATCACGCACAAAAGACACTTCGGTATCACGAAATTGTAGATTTTCTATTCTATTGACTAGCAATTCATATGGAGGTCTACAAATAATAGAGGTTTAATAAATTTCTTCACATTCTTGATCTTGATCTGGGGTTCGCTGCATACAATCAAGTAAGCGAATTTGCAACACACGTGTTCTGAATAAAATCATGGTGATTCATTATATTTAGTATAATGAAACAAACCCATAATTGACTTGGCGTGATAATTCCATTGAATCTAAATCGCATTTATTCACAGGAGTCCATGATGTGAGATATGCGAAACTTTGTACAGGAATACATGCGGATGAGCAATTGATTATGCGTGCACACAACAATAGTGGAAATACAATTGCGACTGAATGGCAATGAGCTATGCGTCCACAGACATTCCAAGCTGTTGTCCGGGCAACTACAGAAAGGTTGACGTCATCTCATCTGAAAGCTGGACTAATTTAGAAGCTGCTATGGGCGTATAATTGATCGGACATCTGTCGTCTGTCTAATTTCCATGCCCGACTAGGTACTATCCTGATTTGGTAAACAATAAAAGTATCAGCAAACAGGAGCTCCATCCCAACGCGCATACATTGTGCAACATCTATAATCAAGTTTCCTTTCACTTTCATGACTTCATGCATTAGTTGACTAGAGAAAATGCGCCAAAAGCAAATAAAATAGGCCGAATTTGTGAATAAAGTTACAAGTATTCGCGGTCAACATTAACATAGATGGCGTTGCAAGAAACTCCTAATCTCGTGAACAATACTTGTATACAAAATTGCCGATCTAAAACCAAACACTTAAATTCCCCTGATTGAGACATTAGTTATAAGAGGTTTCTCCAAAATTTAAATACAAATTAAACACATAACTTTGAACACATTTGTTAAAATATAGTCTACACTCAACACTGTATATTTTTCTTGGACAATACAATTTTTCCAGACATTTAACTGCTTGATATATTTATAGTATAGGTGCTCCTGCTGTTACTATCCCAAAACATTTGATACATCAAGAATTTCCAAAAGCATAGGCGATTTTCTGACTTCATTTTTGAAGTATCTAAAAACGGTCGTCTCAAATTATGAAAAGGATACGACTTTCCTAATAAGTCTCCGATTGCAGAATCGATAAAATTAATTTTCGAAATCACTCTCATTGTGCCGCAGCAAATTTTTGATGCGCGCTCACATAACAGAAAACTGGATCTCTCCTCCAAAAATAGCTTTATAGATGAGCGAGAGAGCTTCCTGTTTGTCAAACTAATAATTACTGTTAATAACTGTTTACATGTAGGTGAATGAAAGACGAGCTTCGACTGATGCATCAGCTATTGTCGCACACCTTCCCCCCCCCTCCTACACTCCTCAGTCCCCTCGGCTGAAAACGAACTTGATACGACTTAATATTGTAAAATATATGCAGTACTTATCTTAAAACGAAAAACTCAGAAGAACAAGTCTAAATCGTTCTCATTTAATGATAAATAAATTAGCGTATTAGCGTGGTTAATATGGATGCTTAGATAAATGATGTTAGAGCCCTTGTCAATCATTTAAGACTTCATTTGTCAATTCGGACTTGATGGTGGCAGGTTCAGGACCAGACTTGACGTTGAAGTGCCTAGTGGGCATCACCAGTGCATGAAGTTCTCATGTGTGCCGATGACCGTGTGCCTATTGATGAACGAGTTGGCAACCACTGCTAGCTCGACAGGGGGGGGGGCGTTCCTTAATTCGTCGGTTGTGGGAAATAAATGTCTTCGATCTCGACTGTCATCTTCAGCTCGTTTTTCCCCCTGCTGCCAGGTCTACGAAAGATTTATTTCAAGTGTCACATGTGAATGCTATTAAAATCTGAATTCTCAAATGCATCTGTTATCTGTCGATAAAACTATAACCGCACTGGCATATTACATTGCTCCGCCTAAAGTGCGTCTATAAATGTACGAGTGTATCTTGTATTTCTTTTATTCATAGGTGAAGAGCACATTGTGCAAACCGAATTTTTTTCATTAGAGACGTGACTGAGGGATCTCGATCACTCGGTGACAAATGCACGTTTCGAATATACATGTAGAGGTACTCAATCGTACTACATGGCGCGTATACGATGAATAGCGCAAATGCGCTGTGTAGCCCATTCTCAGTGACGTATGTGGATACATTTGGAAAGTTGAAACTTTCTCATCGAATGATTAGTTATTTGACAAGTCACTGTGTGCGTCACCGGGATATCGAGATCCGCAATAAAAATATATAAACCGAGCATCGCACCACTCGTGACAGCACTTTTGGATTTGCATTTAATCACAATTCCGTGTACTTCATGCGAAAGTGTGCCTCCAAAGTGCTCTTGGTGAGGAGGACGATTTAAGCTACGATGGGCAATCAAAAAGTACTATCTCAAAATACGAGTGTTGCCTATAAATTATCATAGTCTCAAATAAACAATTCGCCAAAGTACATCTTCAGCCAGTTAAATACACGAGGTGATTGACTCAAATACAATTATACAGCTGAAAATATTATACTATCGCAACACTGTATCTAATTCCAAAAGCAGCTGAAATTACAGTTGCAAAATTATATGCACATAATATTGTTATTAGTTACGAAAGACCGCAGACGCCATTTCATATCCGTCACCCCAAAAACGAACCAAAGAAAATAATATTTTCTTAAGTTATACAGAGTACATGTATTTGTGTTTGAAAATGGGTTCTATTCTATCTGATAAATTGTTAACGCTTTGTGATACGAATTCCTCATTACTGAATAACGCAAGCGTCAGTCACTTTATAGTTATTTGGCATTGTTAACATTTTCATTTGTTGGCTGCACAAGTCAAGCCAGATCTTTGATGTTCGCTTGATTTTATTAAATTGCTGTGCATTATCTTACTCGATTTCACGTCATCTCTGATTATACATGTACATCTCTGCAGGAAAATTAATTGATGCCGTTTATATTCTAAATGCCTCGACTAATTGCAGATGTTGGAGATGATGAGACCAAAGCATTGCTGAGTTAGCAACGTGCCCACACGCCCACACACACATGAATTTGTGAAGCTCTTGGGACCCAATTTTCACAAATTGTGGCTGGATTAGTCGCCGTCTGTAAAGTGTCCACAAGCGCTATCATCAGTGGCGTTTCGCAGGTCAGTTTTGTTTTTACTACAAGAGTTGTTTAACAATATAACAGGCACATACCAGTGCGTGCGGTCAATTCCGATGTGCTATAGTTTTATTTTCAAATTTATTTTTCATCAACCAAAAGACAGCTGATGATCGCAGTGGTGTTCGTGAAGCCGGTGCTGTCTACCTTGGATAATTATAAATATTAATTTTCCACGGGAGATTTGGATGTGATAAATTTGTTAGATGTAAATCGTCATCGTCTTAGCTGAAGCGTCAGTTCTCACGGTTTTCTAGTTTAATTTTTTCATTTCTTCATCAATTAATTTTTTCAGAAGAGGTATCGCCAACTCTTGTTCGGTTTTTTTCGTCAGGCACAACCCCCATTTTTACACAAGAGTTGTGTTTGATGTCAGGGCAAAATTTATGACTCACGCAAACACAGGAGGTAATTTTGGACGAATATATTTGTACAATTTAAAGGAAATAATGTTTCATATTTTTATCAAATATTTGGGTCGTCATAAATGGTCCTGTTGATTGCCACGAAAAACAAAAAAGTTCTCAAAATGTACGTACAAATGGTAAAAACAAATTTATTGTGACTGATGACCAATAAAAATGTGATCACTTGACCTAGTCACGTGACAGACGCCGGTCCTTCCGCCAGAACGCGTTCACCAGAGGTCGCTCGCTACTTTCAACAGCCACTTTCGGGTACAATTTTATTGAGCACGTAATGACTGCCCTGAATAAGCTGTGCAACCTATTGAACGCGAAGAGAACGCGTTACAAGCCTTTGTGATCTCTCAGCTCTCAAGAGCTAATCCGCAACCACTGAGGTTAAACGCGGACCTACGATAAATGATCCGCCGCCAGCCTACAAATTAATGATCTCGGCTGCGGGCATCTCACTCATCCCAACACTTAAATATTACGTCCACAATTTGTCCGTCGTTATTGCCTATTTGTGCTTTTAGTCTAAAATCGATTCTTGAAGAATGTTGAACATTGCAAATATGTGAGAGAGTTAATCCGCGATGCGCTCTCGTCCAATATATTTCAAGTGAAAGCTGGACCGAAATCTTACTCTTGAAGAAATAACTATCGTAAATATTTGAAAATATATCAAAATTGATCGAGCAAATGCATTCTGAAAACGGCATTCAATAGTGCCATCCCTGTGACCGTCTCTGAAATTTTTTCTCTCCATCCCTTGAGATATTTGTTAAGGAGGTCCACCAGCGTGTTCGCCCTAAAAAAACCAGAAGGCGACCTTGTAATTTTGTCTAGCCCATGCTTAGTATAAGCTACCTAGTTAGGGATCTTTAACGTGTACTTGAAATCATACAGTCAACGGCTTTTCTCTCCATAGACTTGGCCTAAGTGTATAAGAAGAAAAAAATCATTGCTTTACTCGTAGGTGGCGCCGACACTAACGACACCTGGCGCGCTTAGTAATCCTGTTATAGTTGAATCAGCTTTGGGTTAACATATTCTACCCTATTTTTCGTGCCACGAGTCTTAAATTGAGGAATCCACACTGAGCTCGTTATCGCGTTCTCCGCAATTTCCGTTCACTCTCCGTAATTAACTGGTTCACTAAGATGCGAACTCTGTCGCGCAACACAATTTGTCCACCCCTAGAGTAGACGCTAACGAGTTGAGACGGCCGTGAGCAAGTTTACGCGACGATGACATCAATAACGACAGAAGGCCCGGCGAAGCAATTAGGCTTAACCTTTGTAAAGGAGCATCTTCAGCGTGCTGCTCCTGCTGGTGGTGGTGGTAACGGAAGATATTTGACGGGAGAACGCGCCTCCACTGCGGCGGGTGATGCGGCAGAATTGACGCGGACTAGGCGCGAGCGGACGCCCGCATCCTTCCCTCCCTGCTCCCTGGACATGCAGTGGCGGAAGTAATGGGTTGTCGCCGAATGAGAGAAATCAAGTTGATGGCAATTGACATTGCTCATCGTTTTGGCCTATTGCCACTGAACTGAACAAATTCGGGACTCGAGGGTTCCCCATTTGTTTGCTCGCTGTTGTGACACAGTTCGTAACACAATATACACTGGAACTGACTTTTCTCAAGGAAACTAGAGGAATAGACGAGCAGGTATGGACATATTCGGGTATCGATTGTTTACTAGATACTGATTTCTTTTGTGAATTAATGCTGGGGTTCCAAGAATTGGAAACCTCGAATCTTTAGCATTTTTTTTTAGTTAAAAGGTCACAGGACTAATAATTACTAATTATAATTAATAATTATAATTAACTATATTACTAAACTGTTTTCTTTAAAAATGGGCTAATGACACTCGATTTTTTATAAATGCTTGTTAAGTGGCTTACCAGCTTTTCAGTCCAAACGCCCCGAGGGTTATAGCAGGAATTTTGCCTAACTTAGGCTTCGACATGGGTACGGATCTTTAATGTGTATACTTGATATCGTACAGTAACAGGCCTTCCTTCCATTCCGAAGGAAAGTGCACATAGGAATTTTTCCCTCCCGAAAGCATTCCTTATTTGGAATCCATCGTCTATATCATAATGAAATTTGAAAGTGGTCTAGAAGACAATGGGAATATTAATGATGTGTGCCTAAGTTTGTTGAAATATAATTCTGTGCCCCTCGCATAGTACCAAGAGGGGTACAGAAACTCCTATTGTGGTATATACACTTTAATGATTAAAAATTAAAAAAAATATCATAGTAATTCAGATAGCAGTTGAAATCCGCCTTGGTACACGTACCAAAGATGTAAAAAGTGCAATCAGGAATCAACGGAGACCGTTGCCCTCTATTGAGGCTGCTTGTAATTGAAATGAAAGCTTCAATAAATTCCAAGATTCACGTTATATACTCATAGGCGTTGTATCTGTAATTCAACTTTTTTTTCAACTGCCGATATTCCTGTGAAACTATCGACCAGTAAGGAAATTAATGATTGGAGCGAAATATCACAAATTGAAGAATGAAAACTGCGCCATTTTGTGATAAAGCGAAATATTTGATTTTATTTTCATTCCAAACAACTGCATGTTCGAATGTTCAAAAAAAAATTCGATGCTCACAAAATGAATAACTCTTCCAACTATTTATATGTACAAGAATACGTCTATTAAAATAGTGTAATTTGGGGCATTATTAGGACAGAACCTAATTTCCATTCAATGTCTGGTAAATTGAGTCGAGAACATAACATCCGATGTTTCCCGAACAGATTTGCATGCAATCGTCCATGTCCACTGACCACAGCATTATACCACCCAAGTTAATATCTTTGGAAAACTGAGCCTGTAAGAATTTCAAAGAAAATAAACGGGAAATAAATAATACAAACATAATAGAACTTTTTCTTCTATAATAAAACAAACCAAAAATAATAAATGCTTTTAAATCTTCTATGTTCCATAGTAACGAATGCAGCACACTCTAAAAATGATGTCAGTAGACATCACACACAAAAATAGAAGAAGGGTGAGATCCATGTCAGTTTGGATTTCAATAATGTGCAGAAATGTGTTCAAAACTTAAGAATATACACAAAACTCTCATTATCTAAAGAAATTACCTTGATTGCAGCGCTCTGGGGATTATCATATGCCGCCCACTGATTTCCTCCGTAAGAATATGGTGCTACAGGTAGACGGAAAAATAAATAACGCAAAACGTTATCTAACCATTTAAAAAAAAACTCGCATCACCCAATTCCTTTCGCAAGAATCGTTTCCAATCGAGAGCCCAGTGTGTTGCGAGTCCCCAGTCGTTCGGACCAACATGTGCATCCATTTGTATATTAAAAGCAAACAATATTGATATTTGCTTTTAATATGCCGGGAGGCACGGTCAACCGGGGTTAAAGAAGAGTGACGCAGGTGCGCATACCTTGGTAGTCTGCATCGTACACAGTGTCCCATCCGTTATGCAAGTAACTGCAAACCTAAAAGGACAAATAGAGCTGGGGGTTTAAATAATTGAAACATTCCTCCTTCGATCAACATCCTAGTTCTCTCTTCAAATAGAAGCAGTAGAAATGGAGGCATCATAAAATCGCTTCAAGGAATAAAAAATGTCGTCGCCGATGCAAAATTGATAGGCAATTTTAAGAACTTGTATCAGACATCGCTAAAAAAAAACAAAGTGTAAAAATACACGGATACTCTAGGTACAGGATTCGCTCATATTAAGGATCTTAGGAGGTCAAACGTGCAGGCGTGAGACACAGACTTGCCTCGTATGTTGAAAGATAGCCGACACTCTGCGTGTACGGGCCAATGGCTCCCGGTCCGACGGACAGGTCACCGATGTCATGCATGTCCGGCGATACCAACGTGTACGTCCGAGCATCGGTAACGATGCCCAGGAGAAGCTGGCTAGGTGGCGCCCCGAGCGAGATGTAGTAGTTCATCGTCCAGTTCTATAGTTGGACACAAGAATTGTGAGCAAATGCGCCCAAATACATAAAAACAACGGCACCGCATTTTTATTACACCGATGATTCTTTACGGATCAATATTTGTGTTCTATATTATATTAGTACAAACCACATTCAATGCTGGATCTTCGTCTGGCTTGCTCGCCATTGGGCTCTGGTGACGCAAATGAGGGTCATCGTAGTAGCTGTGGTACTCGTAAGACATGACGTTTAGGAAGTCGACGGATCTATTGGAACGAATAACATAACTACAGATTAACAAATACCAATTATAAATAATAAAGTCTTCCAATCTACGTCTTTTGGAATCGAACATTTGCTATTGAACCAATATTTTTAATAGTCGATTATGTGCATGCACGTTTCTTAGAAGTCTTTAAAGATTTGATCCCAATTTATTCGAGAAAGTTAAGTAAATAAAGATATTACTTTATAAAGTGATATACAGATATAGCACAACCAGAACTTCGACTATGAACTTACTTCGTTATCTCTGGGACGTCGTAAGCAGCGTCGATAACCGATTTGGAGCCGGATACTGCAGCGGTTAAAATGAAACCGAAGGGGATAAAAGCCTTGCGCAAATCCTGAGATAGCAAACAAATGTAACGAATCAGTTCAAATAAATTAAATATATTAAATTTATTTTTTGCGATAACAAGTCTGAAAACTTACTTGAACAAGCAATACATAGTTGGCGCGATCCTTGGGGCCACCACCACGCTGTGTTGGATACTCCCAATCTAAGTCGAGTCCATCAAACGAATACTTGGACAACAACCCGACCACGCTATTCACGAAGATCTTGCGGGTGGTGGTTGAAGAAGCCATCTGCGAGTACTTTTCGGAGCCCTCATTCCAACCACCGATCGACAACAGGACTTTCAGATACGGATTCACGGATTTGAGTCCCACCGCATTACGGAAGTTGTCTTTGGGATAAAATAAAGTCATTTTTTAAATGATGAGTACCGGTATAAATTATTATGTGCTTGTCGATAGCTATATATATAACGAATGCGAAACATTTCAAAACGGTTTTGGCGTAGCATCAAGTTCAATTCCTAGCTACAAATATTATCGGGAGACTTGGGAATGACGTACCAGCATCGAAATTGCAAATAAATAACTTATATGTTCTACAAAATATTGTTGAGACGAGCGGCAACAGCCTTCCGAAAGCTCTATGAAAATGCTTTCTAGGGTGATCACTGGAAGTTTATGATACCATACACTGTGGCATGAGTCTGCGGTAAAAATAGAAACTAGGGCACTATGCACTAGGTGATAGCAATAAAATGTGAGTTATTTAAGCAGGGAACATCGTCAACATCGTAGTATATTCATTTACTAAAGTATGATGTGGCTTCCTTTTAATACCTAGTCCTCCTCCTTCGTCCGACGACAGATCGCACCATGGATCCAAGCTTTTGATTTGGAATGTCGCTTCGTCTAGGCCGGCAAATGCGTAGAGTAGATGTGTGCATAGTGAAGCCGGAATTTTTTCGACCGGAAAGGCAGCGATACCGGTCCGGTACACTGACCACGATTCCCAATAGCAAGTGATAACGGGAGTAGCTCCATTAGCTAGAACAAATGGGATAATACTGCGTCTAGAGCAAGTGAAGCGTATACGGACATTCCGTTATTTATCGGAACAAAGTAAACATGTTTTTACCATAAGAGCTGCCCAGCAAAATTGCAATTGAGGATAAGCAGAGTATTTCTAGTCTTCTCATCTTTTGTTGTTGCTGTTGATAAATCAATCACTTATATGACCTTATTCATTGTGAATACGTTGGAAGAATGACAATTTTTAAATGGCTAACAAAGTTCGTCCAGATACTTAACTGAAATTCTGTATTTAGAGGAGGCATGGGGAATTCTTAACAATGCATTGTTTTTTGTTATTAAGCGCAAGCATTAGAAAAATGAATTATGAGAAAAAATGAATTGTGTAACATAAGTATACTTTATTGGGTTATATAGTCGTACATTTAACGTATTTTGTATTGTATTATAAAGGTAAATCAAAATTATTAAAAATGCCAAACGATATGTCCTTCTTCATAATTAGAGCTATTTCTTGAAGAAGCTTTAATTTTAATTGCATTTGTGTGCACATAACTGGGCTCAGCTAAAACTGAGTATAGCCTTCTTGATGAAAGGCGCATCTGCATTAGCAAATTCATGACACGTTCGAAAGCCAATTAATTTTTTTATGTAATGACAGGCTTTGTCGATGATATAATTAACGATTAACGAAGTGATTTTCTCATAATTGAATTTTGTACAACTTTCATTTGCTACAGTACTCATAGATTTCATACCCTTTTTATCAAAGTGAGGGACTTGCATTTTTTCACAACTGCGTTTTTATCTCGGTAAAAGAATCATACTAGTGACTGAATAAAGATTCAATAGGAATACTAATGCACATGTACTTACGTTGCCGCCTTAAGCTTGTAATTTAATTACAATAATTGAGCTAAATTGTCCTCTGCGGTTGTCTTTTATATCGGTCTACAAAGTCGATGTTCGTCTTCGATTATCCAAATGATAACCAACCTGATGTTTGACAAACACCACGTATCGCAAAACATCAGATTATTGGGTACAGGGATGAGCCCAATTCACCAGTAGGTGTCTGAATTATCAATCATAGTATAAATTGTAGACTGGTTAGTGTTTACTCTATAAATATGACCTAATTTGATTGCATATTGACTGAACTGATACTGGAACAAACATATATGTCATAATATTCATGCATAAAAGTTGCACCCATTTAAATAATTTTCATTCAAAATTTTATCTTTCGATATTGAGGTCTATGCTACAACATTTGCTCTATTTGAAAAATAATTGAAATGATGTCACTAGATTCGTCGACTTCGCTTTAGACATTGAGTTGCAATCATCGTCGTTAGGTCATCCGTCTTGATCGAACGTCTACTAGTTTTTCTCAAGTTTTTCTCTGAGGATATGCATGATAGCGCACAGGAGCTAGGAAGTAAACGACCAACAGAGATCAATATTTAAAATGCGTTGAGTTTGTCGATCCTCGAGAGTCTAGTTATTAATTTATGGGCTGTTTTAGCTCGGGAAATACGCTTCTCGTTCGCATTTTTCGTATTATTTCTGATTTACTGCCCGTGAATATAGTAATTCACTGTATATCTCGAGGGGGATGTCTCGAGTTACGTTTAACTCGGTTATCAAGTACCATATGAACATTTCCTCCTGAGACCATGCACCATCCCATCAAAGGTGCATGAACATAGAAACCGAGATTGGGCGTTTCTTTTGTACGAAAAGACTGAGTTACTGATTGTGGCTCGGCGGTCTGGGGTTCGATTCCCAGCGCGGGCTCTCGATTATTCGATCCCGGGGTACTGGTGAAAATGTGTCCCTAACCATAAGCACCAAGAAGGGTGGATTTTAAAGTACATTTCACAAATTTCAGTTTATTATTTTTATTTATGGAGCCTCGTCAAATCGTCGTCGATTTTCCACGGCTCTGTCCCGTGCTTGTTCACTTATGCTTAAACATTTCATCGTCAACTTTTTACATATTTTTCGTGTGTGATGATGACCATCACTCGATTCGTATGCCTTACTGTTACACTGTATCGTTCATGAATGCAAGTTTAATAACAATATATACGTATCGTATCGTATATCTCGATACACCACCCGCACCACAGCCCCTGGATGTACACGTATAATAGCCATCGGAATTTGTCGCCCATTTACATATGCGGTATAGGCCCAGCACATAAGCCTATTTATCCAATATGGGACGACATAAATTTACCAGGCGATGCTGAGTCTTTATGAGGGGTGCTGGGTCACGACCCAGCTCGAGGGCACCATCGAACGGCGCACGCACGGAATCATGTCAAGCGCGAGACAGTCGCTGCGATCGTTACCGCATGACTTAGGCATATATATCTGGTGTGTATCTCATGCTAAGAAATAAGCAAATATTAAGAAACCGTGTCCTAACCTTTTGATCTCCGGCGCGACCGTCGCGCACGTTTTATGCCCAAGTGGCCTCCAGTACTTCAACGATGAGCTTTTCTAGCGCTGCTACATCGTTAGTCGCATATCTTCCCAAAATAATAAATGCTAATTTGATCTGCAAGTTGATCTGCTTGGAGAATCACTTTTGCAAGCGTTGGAGGAAATTAGCGGGAGAGGACGTTCAGATTACATCTGAGAATTGAAGGAAAAAATATTAATGAACCATGAATGTAAATGTAGTCATGATCTCCCTTTGGTGAAATCTTCGCGTACACATAAAACGACATTGTAAAAAGTGAGATTTTTTACCAGCCAGTGTGAGCAAGCAGTTAATTAGCAACCTGAAGTAGCCATCACTTTGCACGTCTTTAAAAATCGTTAGCACCCAAACAAGAAGGGAATTGCAACATACATATCTGTGGTTCAACCAAATTTCCATTGAACGACAAGTCAATTGCGTTCAGTCAGTTACATAGAAATGAAAACGCGAATAATATTCTATGTTTTCTGTCCACCATAATAACCCTTTACATATTCGCCATATTTTTCTGTTCCTCATCTACCAAATTCATTCAAAGTAAAACGGAAATCTTTCCATTAGCATTTGATTTAAATTTTAGCCTGGGATTAGTCATATTTAATTTCAAATAAACGCCATAGAATCGCAATTTTAAGAAACAACATTTTCCCCCAACTTTTATTACGTTTACCATTTTAAACGATTACCAAAAAAAAAGAAAGGTTTACCAATACCTGACTATTGGCTACCACCACCTCTCTACCAGATATTTCTTTCAAATTCTACCTCGCAAGTTTAAAAAAGTCGGTGTTGTAGATACGATTTTATCTCAAGCAGCTATGATGCCCAGTTTCAGATGCCCAGTTTCAGACTCGTCGTGGCCCAGTTGGTTTAGTGACTGACTGTGGTTTCGGCGGTCCCGGGTTCGATTCCCGGCGCGGGCTC
>JAQGBY010003055.1:0-20507 GCA_034698785.1 Mycogona germanica
TAAACCAGATAACAGTTCCAACCAAGTAAACCAGATAACAGTTCCAACCAAGCAAACCAGATAACAGTTCCAACCATACCACACACTATTACCGGAATAATATTGGAATATAATACCGGAAATATATCATGTAAACGTAAAATAGTCGGTAAATTTAAACAATTAATTTTTTATTTCATAGGTGGTTACTGAAAACCCAGGCGAAGCCGGGCAACATTCTTGTAAAAATATATTCGACATGCCATTTTTGCAATGACTCGCATTCACATGTTAATAATAAAAGTGTCTGTCCAAGTGACGATGCGCATGCCGCTTTCCTATCAGGAACATTTGGTGGTGTGACGCTGAACTCCAGCGCATTATCTTTATTTATAGATCGATTCTGGCAGCAAAAATCTTGCGCAACTTGGCGCCTCTGGCATTTTATCCCAACATCGAGCCTACACAGTGGAATACGGCTTGTTTATTTACTACCCCGTTCCGAGAAATATGCAACTTGATGGTGGCGGTGGATGATGACCGACTGCCTATATTACGTTCTATCTGAGAGAGAGATAGATATATACGCTAAAACAGCCGTTATACGGAGAGCGAACCATTAATATTGAAATACCCTTTTAGAAACCATGAACGATAGTGGTGGTAGTACACGGAACAACGTCTGCTCACCTTTTTTGTAATTTTAAATCAGGTGAGTATAAAGTATGGCATGTCCATGGAAGATAGTTGTTCAATTACCTGCCTAATACATCAAAGATCGAAAGGACAATTCTTCGCAGACCGTTCTCGCAACCAACTGGATTGTGACGGGTCATAGAAGGGTCTAGAAGACCTTATCCCCCCCCCACCTCCCCTCAATCAGCCATTGTCTAACCTAAACAGGATGAATGTATTGGGGGGCTCTTCGCTCTAGAGTTGAGTGGAAAGTGCGGAACAGGAGCGATTAAATTGAAAAATGTGAGGGTGTCCTGTTTGTCGGCCGTGTGATCAGGTGCCGCAACCGACTTTTCCAATAATTAAATGAGTTCGGGCTCCAAACGATCAAAAAATGCAAAACACCTCATTAATAAGCCGCCGTGCACGTACACAGGGCCGACAGACACCGGAGCAGAGGATTGGAGGAGGGGGTGTGCACGCATTGCGCATGCGCCGCCCCTTCCGATGGTCCATTTCCGGCGACACACGGCCACCATCTCCGGGGACGGACGGGCGGACGTTGCCATCTGGCCTAGACAGGTTTCCGCCGCCTAGGCCCGGCTCGCGGTGGCGGGAGATGCGCGAGCAACCGATGGAGGGCTCTGCGGGGAATTTGGCAAAATTGGGTTTTCACTCTGCCTGTCTGGGTGCGAGATGGCGGACGAACCCATTCCGATTCAAGACACCGGATCTGCTAAACGGGATCCATATCCCCATCCCTTAATCCAACAAACGCCAGTCACCAAGGCCAAAAACAGCCATGGTTTGGTCAGACACTTACAGCATCTGTCTAAGGTTCGAAGACTATTGGGATCGAACCCAATAAAAAGAGTTGTCCTTTGGTCATATACCGGATCAATGTGATTGGATACTTTGTGGATCTGACCCTGGCCTAATATACAATCATTACCAATTAAATAAATAACAACAAACAATCCTGGATCATCCTTAGACATTTTTCGGAACTACAGTGATCTAATTAATGTCCAGCCAATAATAGTAAAGTTTTTTCTGGACGGATCAGTTTTGGCTCGACGCGTTTAACAGTCCGGCAAGGATGAAATGGTGTTCGCCGCTAGTGTCGCCGGTGTCGTTGCCTCTTGTGGGCTTCGTGGTCGCGTGCCCCCCCGCCCCCTCCCCAGTCTAATTTGTTAGCCGTTTGTCAACTGGAAAAAGTGCGCACGGCGTTCGGGGCGACTGGGGCTCATATATTGTATTGTCGACGCGGCCTGTCCAATTACCGGGAGCGTGCGATGGTGGCGCCCTCATCGCCGAAGTCGGATGCGCATTTATCTAAACAATATGCAGATGTCCGCCTGAGATCGGATGCCCTCTAAGGTGAGACATTTGGAACGAGTTTAAATGCCTTGCCGAGGTCAATAAGCACTTTCGATCAGCAATCTTCAATTTATGAATCTACCCATGATCAGAAAATAAGTAAGTGGAGAAAATCTTATTTTTTCCAACCAAAAGTTGGTCCCCTTGACAAAAATCGCTTATTGCGAGTAGAACATTAATTTCTAAATGTAAATTTGATCGCAGATCTAGTTTCACTATGAGAACATTTCAGGACTGAAATTTAGATCTTGAGATAACCGGTTAGGTTTTGGTGACGTGTGGTCTCAGGAGAATAGTCATGTGTGTGTGAATGCCAAATGTAGATGTGGCGAAAGCGCGATCCTGGGACACCGAAGCCGCGCCGCAAGCGCATGCATCTTCTTAAGTCGTCGGCGTCGTTCTGACATCAACTACGCCTCGTCTTCGAGACTTCCTCAAGGTTTTATTCGTTTTCGGTGCAGTGCTGCTGCTGGTGAGGAAGGGGGAGGTGGGGGTGGCGGGGGAGAGGGGTGAGCGCACGTATATCCAAGGTGTGCGTCACCTGAGTGACGGCCAAAGCCAGGCGCGTGTCACGAGGTGGAGGACAGGTGAAATTAACGGCCGCGTTTACGGGCCATCAATTACGTCACTCGAGGTGCGGCGAACGGGGCTCGGTGACGTCACAGCAGTCCCGCGCACGAGGATGGTAGGGAAATGGGATGAGGATACATAGATTTTTGGTGAACGTGGGCTATTACACTGTTCAACACAGAATTTATAAAATATTTTTTAATAAGTGTTCTAAAAATATTCCCAAAATAGACGATTAAATGATAATTAATAATCGAACGTTTTATCGAGTTCTACTGAAAGTAAAGCAAACGATTACCATTTTGTCTTAAAATCGAAGTGTAATCGACTCCTACAAAGTTAAACTCTTTTACCCCTCGCAAACTGTCTTCACTGCAGCGCACCAAAAAGAACAATCTGTACGAGCTGTTCGTGTCCAAGAAAGTGTGTTTATACAGAATTATCTTGTAAAAAATATAAAAATATAGTAATAGTAATTTGTACCTGTACACTAAAAAAGCTATAAAAAAGTCCTTTAAAATTTACAAAACAAAATTGGAAAACGTTAATCGAATCGAATGAAATTTAGCACACTTATTGACGACAATTCCTTTTTAACTGACATCGTGGTGCGTGTATGAAACGTCACCATGTTTAGAATCGCAAAGCAAAACGATGACGTCACATAAACGAACGTTCAAAAATAAATGTATTGTCAATAAGAGTGCGAAATTTCAATTTGATTCGATTAACGTTTACCAATTCTAATTGTAATTTTAAAATGACTCAATTTTTTTAGCTCTCACTGTATAATGTATATTATCATTGCGAAAATTGCGCGCTATTTGTGGATTCGAGTTTAAATTCGTTAAATTCACAAATAACTTTAAAATACTTAAATACAAAATAATAAAATATCGTCACGTTTGCAATTCAAAAAATGTAAGGAAATTAAAAAATTTGAATGCGTTCTGATTGCGACCAAAACCAGCGAGGCAATTGTAGTTCTGCAATTTCTCACCATTTTAGTTGATAATTTTATCGCTGGCTTATTATATTCTGCCGCTCTCAGTTCCACTATGAATGCAAACAGATTTGGTAAAATCAGTTGATGTGACCCCCCTCATACTTCGTCGAACCCCCGGGCACCTTTTATCCCATTTCTGGTAGCTTGAACGCAAACACTGTAGACCGTGTTTCGGATCCGTAGATTCATCCCAAAAAAGATGACCAATAATATCTGATAACGGTGCGAGGCCATCCATATCGTGGTGGTCAAACCCGATACCGGACAAGTGATTCATCGGTGGATGAGATGGACGAGGGTAACCTCTTGGGCGAAACCTCGGGACACCATATTCATTTTGCATTAACTAAAACAGAATTGGAAATCATAATGAGATTAAAATCATTCACCATAATAAACAACACCAAGTCATTAAAAACTTGGTGTTATCGAGAATTATTATTCGTTTTGCCTCACGCGTTTAAAGTTTGGACAATCCGAACAAAGTATGCTTCGAGGAGTTATAGGTACAGAGTTTCGGTGTTTGAAGACTCCATCTCCATCCACTCCATCCCTGTGTTTCATCTCCACCACCGAAGTAAAGGAAAGCAGTGCATAGCGTCAAGCAAAGATAGAGACAGGGATTGCCTATTGAGAGTCGCGAGGTGTCGCCTCATCCGGACGTGCCGACGTCAGCGTTTATATCCTTCTTGCACGTACTCATATATATATGTGGGTGTGTGTGTGGGGCGTCCGTCCATGTCTAGGCAGACCCACGGCACCGCCGACTGAGCGCAGCTTAGCCGCCCTCCGGAGGGAGACAATTGAAATATTGCCCTTGTAAATCCGCACTTTCCGGGCGTAGATAAACGCGTGTACACGCTGATAATCACCCGGTTGACAAATGACAGGTCATAAGCAAGAGCGAGAACGCGCCCCACCGCTCTCTTTTCCCCGGTACATGTGCCGTCGAGCAACTCCTTATAATCTGCGGGTGCGTCATTAAGAAGCGTAATTCGGTTGTGGAGGCGGAATCTGACATCACTGGAACGACCAACTTGGTCCACATTGGTTGCTTACTGTATGCGGGGCGCATTTGGATTTCAAAATAAAAACGTGCCTTCAAATTTAGATATTACAAGAAGGGTGCCCGGCTTTGCGTAGGGTTACAGTAATTGTTTAAATTTACCGGCTATTTTACGTTTACACGATAACACACGATAAACGCAAAAGTTAAATGTGAAGTAACTGTTATATTTAATTTAACGCTATCCTCTTGATCCCTCGATCATTTAAAAAATATCTATTTGATTATTTTGTTTTTTAATATTGTTATTTTATTTTGAAAATATTTTTCCGGTAATAGTATGTGGTATGGTGTGCTTGGTTGGAACTGTTATCTGGTTTATTTGGTTGTCTCGTGAAATCGACGACGTCATGCTTTTGTTGTGGAGACGCCATTTTTTAAGGTTGAAGCGAAATTGAGATTATCAAGAATTTGGTAAGGGTTATTTTAATATGAAATATTTAAAATTGAGATCTGATACTCCGTCGCTAGCGAATTATGATGGTTTACTAACTTTATGTTAATTTTTATGCAGGTAAGTCTCAGGACATGAAAATCAAAATCTCTGTTTTATAATATAGGATTGATACCTTCAACCATAATCAGTGATGCAGAAAATGTAAATTAAATAAAATTGGTTTTCATGTTGTAAAATAAAAATATATACCCAATTTCGACCATTTCAAGAGATATTTATTAAGGAGGTCCACCAGCGTTTCCGTCCTAGAAACCACACAGGACGACCAGGTAATTTTGCCTAGCCTAGATTTGCAACCTTGGCAGGGATCTTAAACTGATCCCACGGAATTATTTCCATTCTGAAGGAAGGCGCACTCAGAATTCACATCGTACAAAAAATTCCGGCAGTCTCGACTGGGAAGTGAACCCGCAGTCATCAGTGGCACAAACCACTCACTACACTCAATTTCTAAAAATTATAAATTTCGTTTACAATATTTGACAGTTTTGAAGTACACAGTTCAGAACAATGAAACATTTATAAATCCGTAGCTAATTTGGGTGATATTAAAATTTTGAATTATCCATTCCTCACAGTTTTGGAGCACTCCATCAATTGGATAATATCCGAAAAATAATAACAGGCCACTGTTTCTACACCACATACGTATGACAAGAGCATGTCGTTCATCCGACATGCATCCCACCAGCCGTGTAATAGACGTCGTAGGTGGGATAAAGGGGGAAAAAGGAGGAGGAGGAGGAAGCTTTGGTGGAGTTGTTGTGGAGGGGTGAACATAAAATATTGTCTCTCCAATTTAGATAATGCCACAAACCCCCGACAAACACTTTTAACGCGTTTCGTCGCTCATTTAGCACCTTGTCCAGCTGACGGTCCTCCACTCGCCTCTACATAAATATGCCTGCCTTGGGGAAGGGAGGGGGGGGGGGGTGGAGGTAAGGAGGGGTTGGGTGGGAGCGCCCCCTTAAAAATTGACGACGTCATATTTAAAGACCTTTGCCCAGCCACGTTGACACTCCATCTGATAGGAATTTAATTACGCCAACCCGTTTAGGCGTCTAGTCGGGCGGGACCGTTTATAATATGAGACGGAGTTTCTGCGCTGCTCATTTTTGTGTCTCGACGACGTCTATATATTGCTTAGCTTGAGACAAAGACAAGTGTTGTCAAGATTAGACGCGGCAGCGGGCTCCAGGAAATCGCTTCAATTAAAACGGTTTTAATGGAGATTCGTTTTCTGGTGGGAAGCGAAGAGTCACGCTCATTAATGTAATTCACGTAAGATGTGTTGTACCAGCTAAAATACGAGCAACTATGATTAATTAATCGAGTTTGTGAAATTACGTTACGCGCTTATTCAAATCTTAACGAGCCTGATGTAGGAATTTTAAAATTTTGTTTAAAATTCTCATTTCAATCGAAAACGAAAATAAACCGGGAGATACTGAGAATATTAATTTAAAAAGGCCTGTATCACCAACAATGTTCATCTAATTGTTTCGCTACCGTTCATAAAGGAAGGCAACATCAAGAAAGCGACGTAGAGCCAATGGTAGAGGAGCGCCTTATTATCAGGCTGCAACGCAAGACATGAATGCTCTTAGTGTTTGCCAACTCATAAGGGGCAGCGTTTCCCATCGAAACATTAGTTTTCATCTTCTCCAGGTCAGTTCTGACGGGTTGGACACACAAAGAGAACATATTTGAGCAGATCAGGACATAGAATGACTGGCATTCGAACATATATGAATCAGTAAACGTTATAGTGGTGTAAATCGAATTTTCTCCCGAATGTTTAACTATTTGTTTGTGTACTCCTGTAACGCCTGTAGTGCGGTTAACTACAGTTGATTGGTTAAATTGCGTACATGGATAGATTGCGTTTTTGTCCATAACAAAAAAATAAATCAAAATATCTCTGGGTTTTACCGTTTCATTATAGTCAATTATTTGTGAAAGTGTTGTCACTTTCGCTCATCGTATGGCTTAGCCTTCAGTTCGACGACCGCTAAATTCGCTATCAAACAATTCGCGGACCAAGATAGAAAAACTACAAAAGAACCCAGCATTATTCCTAACTTTTCGGGCATTTGTCACTCAGTCTCGTTAGAATCGGTCTGAGCGGGTTCCGCACCCAGACACGGTCGCTAACAGATTAGACGATGCTGTGATATGGAAACAGATTCCAGAGCAATGTATCAATATTGGTGGTGGTCGGATCTCGATAATAACAAAGGGGGGACTAGAAATGTCAGGGGGAAGAGAGATATGCGGGTGCCACACTCGTGTCGACAATAGCACCATTTCCAACGAACGATTGAAAGCGCAAATTACAACAAGTCTCCGTGCCCGTAAATTATTATCGCGACGCCACCTCTCACACTTTTACGGGGGGACACGTTTACGCCTCTAATTTGCGCCCGACTGACCAAGTAAGTAACCGAACAATCGGATCATCCTTTGTGCAGCACGTACCAACTACGATTACATTTCGCAACCGAGAAACGAAATCACCTAACCACGAAACCAACTCACCACCACCACATCCTCCGCATCAGAAAATAGTCGCACGATTTGAGGAACCAAATTAAACTGATCATCGATTGCGGTTTTTCACAGTTGTCTCTCTCGGATAGAAATATCGATCTTGAGATGATTGATGGAGTTGGAATACTGAACGATTGGTTAGGCGATGGTGGTACTAGGTAGGTGGATGTTAAGTACGGTTTACTTGACCGGGACTGGGGATAAAGCCATATGGGTGACAGACGGACAGCTTGACAAATTGTCACGATTTTCTTCTCGACCAATTTCGTACATGTAGCTATCGTTTGCGGACGTCTTTGCCACCACCGTTCACCCTCCCCCACACCCCCACGGGAGGAGGGTGTGTTACATGTGAGATAAATAAAGCTCAGAGGCGGATGTCTAACACAATAATATGGCTCAATGAGTCCGGGTCGCTTTTGGGAGTCGTGGCGTGGACCAAAAGAGGAAAATGAAAACGCGCAAGTGCCCGAATAATAGAAACCGCTGACAAATGGAGACGATAAATTTTAAACGGGCTCGCTATACCTTTTCCCTATTCCATATTTCCTATTCCATGCAGCGAGAAGGAAACAGGAGGCAAGATGTCTTTCTTCAAACATCAAACATAAACACGTAATTTAAGTAAGGAGAAATCAAATGTTTGGAAATTAAATCACAGTTTGGAAAATATTATCAAGTTTAAAGATAAGGCTAATTGCACTTTGTACAATTTTACGCCAAGCTTTAAAAAATGAAGAGTAAAAGAAATAAAATCTAAAACAATAGAACTGGATTAAGTTTAAAATAATTATTACCATGATCAGCAAACAAGATTGAAAAATGTAAGCGATTAACCAAGTTAAGAACTAAAAATGTGTTCAAAAATACAAAACACTGACAGTAATTTTTCAACCAAAATAGTAGATATGAAGCCGATGGTAGTAATAACACAAAATATAGTATTATTACTTGGACTGCAATCGAGAGTCGGCAACAAGTTTATCGATAAACAATCTACAATATCTTAATTTTCCTGAAAACCAGAAGTAATGATCGCAGATCGCAAACGGATTGCAGTCCAATCAATTATCCTATATTTTTTGTTAGAATTTTATCAGATTGACGATAGACTGCTAACCCCTAGTTACACTGGCCAAGCATATTAAAAAACACAAAGCTAGATAGTTTAGCGGCAAGATTCAAATAATTTTCGGCAATTATGACGGAGTGAAGCGTGGTCAGTCATCGAGATTCTTACAGATATTCCTTTCGTCGTTTTATTCCTGTACCTTTCGGATGATTGCCACTAAACTATCTAGCTTTGTGTTTTTATTTAACTTGAAGCATGCTTACAGTGTCACTAGGGTATAATAGAGTAGCAAATAAAACAACTTTAAAAAAGAAAAAACAATAAATCATCCATGAACATGACCAGGGCTTTAGGGTGATAAAGTAGCGCCCTGATGACATAGTGATCAAGCCCGAAGTCTCTGCATTTTTGATTTTTACTATTGACTCAGGCAGATTTGTTAATTGTTGTTAGTGGAATTCCAACTCCGGGTCTTTGACATATTTCACATGACGTCGGCTACTTGGATCGGCCATGGCCACAACTTTTATTGCAAGCACAAGATGAACTCGGATCTGTGGTGGATGACCTCGGCCCCTGGTCGCCAACGATTGAAAAGCACTTAGCCCGAATGTCCAACCCAATGAAGCACGCGTAATTCTCATTCAATGAAGATGATATTTTTGCCCGGGAACAGCCGCCACCGCCATCCATATCGCCACCCCACCCCCACACCGTAATGGCACCCGTCCTCGTCGACAACCCAGTATAGATGGATAGTCGGATGGATAGGCTTAAAATAATTGGGAAAATTTTGATTGATCGGCCGGAGCCGGCGTTCGGGGCGCGATGTAACTGTCAACGAGAGACCTTCTTGCGGAGAATTATGGATTTCTTGAGTCACGCTGCAGTGGCGAAGACAGATTGCGAAACTGCTGGGGATAAAGAATCGGTATTGTTGTTGCCTCGGATATGTGGTTGTGTTGCACGCTCCGATTGCTTCCGCGCACGCGCACCCCGCACCCGCTAGGCCTAAAGTAGGCCTAAATAGGCGGCGGCCATGACACAGTGCGTGCGCACGTGCCCACGGCTGCGGTTCACCACAGCGCCATCTGGACGCGGGGAAATCGAAAGGTTATGATGAGGCTGTGTGTGTGGCATTGGAAAGAAACTGAGTTAGAAGATCGATATGGAAACTAATTAGAATACAAAAACACTGATTTAGATTGCTGCCCCGTGCAATTCTGAAGGTTGGCAATCACTGCGTGCGCGGAAGCGTAGCGGAAAAGCTGTTCTAAAACTGAAAAGGAAAGTCGAGTATATATATTTATTTTCCCATCACTGTAGTCACTGCACTACAGGCGTTTCTAGACCCTCTTGATGCTTAGGCACTGTGCGAGGGGGAATCGAACCCCAGGATCGAAATTTTCGAGAGTCCGCGCCGGGAATCGAACCCGGGACCGCCGATGATGAAACAATACTTAAAGTTTTTAAGTTTTAAAAATGTTATATCAATAAATGTTGTTCTGGCTTATTTCAATGAGTGCTCATTTGGTACTGATCAGTTAAATGGGCGGCTGTTCAATTTTCATAAGAGAGCGGCATGTATCGAGGCGTCCGTCGAAATTGAGAAGAGGACAACGTTTCCAAGATGGCGGTCGCCTCGACAGCGCAATAATAAAAGAAAGAGAGAGAGGCGGGAAAGAGTGAAGCTAGTTTAAGATGAATGAGCACGGAAATTAAATGCGTTTGTTAAATGTTTATAACAAAACAAGTGATTATCCATCAGCCGACTCCGATTTATCGTGTTGAAAAACGACGGCAATAA
Source organism: Mycogona germanica (assembly GCA_034698785.1). Lineage (NCBI taxonomy): Eukaryota > Metazoa > Arthropoda > Diplopoda > Chordeumatida > Chordeumatidae > Mycogona > Mycogona germanica. The sequence goes on from JAQGBY010003055.1 coordinate 10,563, forward strand.
GGCCGCAAGCGCCATTGCCATTGTTTAAACACTCGAACGTACGCTGCAAGTAGGCAATCATAGTTACTCAACATTCAAGATTGGGGCAGCACTTTTTACGCATTTGACAGTGGATGGGTGCACGTATATGTAGATTGTAGTGAACGTTGTACCACGAAGATCCAGTCATTTTCTACGAGCATCCCGCTAGGAGGAGAAGGTGCCTTCGCGCCAGACACAGTTCTTGTCTCATTTCGAATACGACAACCATTAAAATTATATATTGGATACATCCAGATCAACGTTTAACGTGGTAAACGTTATAAATTTGGATAAGGTGTTTGTCTCAGAAGCTAGCACCATAGTCGCTACCAGGAAACGAAAAATGAACTGTTAACTTACGAGCATCAGCACTAGTGTGTTATTCCACCTAGACAAAAATGTGCTGCGTTGAATTACCTGTTAATAGTATATTTTTTTATTATGTTACAATTTTGAAATTTTAAATTCAGAGCCCACACAGTACCTGATTAAATTCTGTCAATCAGTACGTGGGCGATGCTGGAATTTTGACAGCACTTGAATTGGAATTGAGCCCATGTTACGGATACTACTTCCTGGGTGCAAATCAGGTAACGAACTGTAATGAGAAATCGGGTTTTAGTCCGAGACACACACAAACACTCTCATTAAGCGGAACGCCCAGCATAAGAACTCATTAAGGCACAAACGCCATCGTATATTATTCACATCGTGCCCGCCTCCATATATGCTGATGCGAGTGAACACACACACACACACACACACTTCATAATGGTCTCTGGTCATTCATTGCCGACAACTATTTATTTGATTTTGCCGACGATAACCGAACGAGTAATCTTGGTTATTCATCACGGGCAGCCCGCCTGTCTGCACACACTAACCCGGAGGAACGTCGTTGCAACCACTAGTACAGACCTACACCAACGAGATCTCACCCCTTTTCATCAACCCCCTCTTTTCCTGTATTCACCCTCCCTTATACCCCCACTCACTCACAGCCAGAATCGGAAACACCTACCGTCTTTCTCGATCTATCATCCGCGGTTGAGCGACACGAGCGGCGGATGTTGCACGCTGCGGCTTTTCCTGACACAACAGTGACCATGAGTCCATAAAATGACGTTCTGATTTTCATGTCTTTGATTAAATTAATTTTAAATTTAACACACTTCCAGAATTTCAGATTGTGTTCTAACATTCTGGGTCCGAATTATGGCTTGTGTGGAGATAACTATAACTAATTAATGTAAAGTCAATGCGTTTCGTGGGCCTGTGTCGGTCGTGGTCTGTTCGGCAGCGGCTGATAGGGCGGAAAATACGGTATAATGTTGCGCGATGTAATCAAACAAGCCGGCATCTTCTCCATTACCGAGAGTCGTGTGTGTGTTGGGTTGGCCGTTTCGACGCGAAGGGGGGGGGGGCCCTAATGAATCCGACCGAATTTGTCAACCTGTCATTCATTCATCAGCGCTGTTTACACGGGATTATCAGCACCAGCTATTGGAACCGGAGCCGGAACTGGAATGGGCGATTTGGTGCGCGCGCGTCATGTGCTCGCTAGTAATGTGGTCGCACAGACGATGGCTTCAGCAATTGAGGATCGATGTGGATTGATCGTTATCATTGTTCGAGACGACGAGCAAGATACCACAGTGCACAAGAATTTCCCAAATCAAAAAATAAAATGATTATTGATTATACTTTGTATATTGTGATATATCAATCAATTTAAAACATCACAATGAATTTTACAAATACGACCCCAGTCGCAGATCAATTGTTCGAAAAACTGATTTGTGAGGAGACAATCCTGGGCTCGATTCTGGGTTCAAATTAAATCCCAAACTGTAATTTTCTTGTCCCATCCTATTCTGATTATCGGTTTTTTAAAATTTTTAAATAAAACTAAGACACGAAGGGGTGGACAGCCTTTGCTGTAAGATAGATAGCTTTTCCAACAAATTCTCACCTGTAATTGTGTTTTGGTTGCTCGCTTACACGCACGTCAAAGGAGAATAGCGTGTGTGTGGGGGGGGGGGGGTTGGGGGTTGGTGGTGGGGGAGGTGGGGGTCATTCGATGGCCGTCAGTGACCGCTGCGCCACTGACCACGTTCGCCCCGAGCGAACCGAGTGGGTGGGAACGACGTCTGGTGGACGGACATGCGTCCCATTCGCTGCGCCTGGTAGTGTGTTATTGCGGGTCATGGTAATTTCGAGAAGCGAGACGTCGTTCTCACGCACAATTGAGGAAATTTAGTAAAAATTATGGCAGCACTCTAAATTAGGGAAAAAAATCTCTCTTTATTTGTCCGGGCAGCTACTCTCTAGTGCTCCCCCACCCCGCCTTCTGGTGTAGTTCACTACACAGCAAAAAAGTTATCACAAATATGATACACGTATTTCTTATAAAGAAAGGTGATAATCTCAAAAATTCAACTCATCCAGATATTCCAATCAACGAAACTACCGATTTTGTCGCTACACTTGATAACAATGGGTATATTGTCTCTCTCAAAGAGAACATGACGTGTCATATTTTGAGCATGTCCTATTTAGGATTCCACTCTTTGGAGTGTATTTATTTTCTGGTTTTTGAGATGCCGACGCAATAAACAAGAGACATTAGCGTCGATTAGGGCACCGGTTCCCAGATTTACAACTAGAGTTCTGTCCCATAAATTCACGCCCACCTATGTGCAGGTTGTTGACAATTAAGCCCGTAATTATAAGCGAGGCCATAGTATATAAATCGTCAAAACAAAAATGGTCTTCGTGTGTGGCCAACCTATAGGTGCCGTTGCTGCCAAATGGGAGTAAAAAATACCTAATGCGTAAGCCGATGCAATATTTCCGATTCGAAGGGATGGGGGGACGTAGTAAATCTCGATACGATTTCGTGATTGTTGATCGTTACTTTCAAATCATTGGAGGCACGCAGAGGTCCCCAACATAAATAATAAGTTTCGCTATCGATAATGGGTCCGCATCACCCTGATATCATATCGGTGATCATTACCGACTTGTTTGTGTTCGTCAAGAATGCATTATTCTACCTGGAGATAAACTACTTTGAAGTTGGACAATGCGTCATCACCTTTATTTTGGCGAGACAGAGATATCGTATTTGCACGCTCTATAGCAAATGTTAGAGAAATTCCTAGTGAAATTATTTGATTTGATCCTACACGTCAATAAGTTGATCAGCAAATCAGCAAATCTATATATATATATAAATGAATGTATGTGTGTATGTGTATATGTGTGTATATGTATGTGTGTCCTTGGTAGACTCGAAAACTAATGGACCGATTTGGATGATTTTTTTAAAAAACATTGGTCATAGTCCCGGTCACATTGTTACGGTAACAAAAATGGAAAAAAATTGCCCGGATATATTTGTTTTTCGGGATAAACTGGTTTTATCCTGCCTCTAGCGGACGTCTACTGAACTACGTACGAGATAGGGAAATGGGAAAATTGTGTGCACGAGGTAGTAGGACCGAGAGAGCTAAAAGATTCCCGGAAAAAAGGGAAATTGTGTGTACGAGGCAGTGTGACCTGCGAAATTCTCTACCGTTTAGGTTCTTACGGGGATGGAATGGACAATGGAAAAAGTTGCCCGGAAAATGGGAAAATTCGAGAAAAACTGGTTTTAGCCTGTCTCTTTTCCATTTAACCGGAATCCACAACAAGGCGTTCCCGGGTCAGCTAGTAGATTATATTTTCAACGACCAAACTGGTTCTTTGCCGACATAGAGAGCACCAACAACTCACGCACAGAGTCCATCATGTCATATGCTCATCTGGAAATACATGTACATCCGGTTCCGACATGTCGATTCCAATCACGTCTGTCGACACACACACACAGTCAGTCACGTGACAAAACTAAATGCATGGCGACCATCGATTTGTGAGCGCCTCGGTCTGTCGGTTGTAACGGAGGAACCTATAGCTCCTGTAGGGCGTATCCAGGCATTGGGCGGACAGGACTCACGGCTATTTATATGTGTTGTGTTTAGTCAAAACGCATAAGTGATAGTTGGCGAGATCGGAGCGGATAGAAACTGGCGGCGAAGGCAAAAAAAAAATATATTGCTCCAGATTGTTGGCGCGGGACAACTTGCACAAAATCCAAAGGGGTGGACCGTGGACCCACCGACCGGAAACATTGCACCAGCTTTGTTTTTCGACGGTAGGAATGATGATCGTAGGGATGATGACGCGTTCATTTATAGAAATTAGTTATTCAGAGTATTTGTGATGCGACAGTATCGTGACAGCATAAACTTAGTCAATGAAGATTTCCATTTTTAAGACTCATCAATATTTCTGACTTAGGCTTTCCTTGCGTTTACGACCAGAGGCACCACCAGGTGGCAACAAGTGTGTTCAACCTCTGCGAATTTTAAATTTCATGAGAAAGTCAAATTCCGGTTTTTAAAACTTTCCGCTCTCGACTTCCGTTTTCATTGAGTTTGTGACCAGTGTCACCAGGTGGTTCCAAACTAGCTCAACCCTCTCACCAACGATAATTTTTAATTTCGCGAGAAATTGAAGTTCCGGTTTCTTTTAGACTTTTCGATTTCCGCTTTCCTCGCATTTAAGCGTCAGGTGGTGCGGTTCTCGAACAGTCGCCTTCGGGCCACCAGACCAGTGATCTCGATTGTACCGATCGTGTGTCCAACCGAGTGGCCCCCAAATCTGTCGATGGTAGACACACATACACAGTTGGTTGTTGGTGGTACGGAACGTGTCTAACTGGGACTAGTGATATACAAGGAGAAAATCTATATAATTCACGTGCCGACAACGTCAGGAGAGGGGGTGGTTGAGGGAGGGAGGGAGGGGGGAGTTGAGGAGGAGGAGGCGGATAGGACTTGCCACCATAAAAAACGAGGATGGCGTGCCTAGAGCACATTCGCCGGGTCCACGTATACCGTGGGACCAACTGGTAAGGGAACAAAAAAGTATCCATATGCACGCGCGCACCTCCATTCTATCCAATCACCATCAAGCGATGCATCAGGATTACGTGAGGCAATGCTCAACAGAAAAAAAAATAACAAGAAAGAAAAAAAGAACTCGACGATGCAAGAACTCCAGCAACCTGCTCTAATTTTGTGCACGCAGTCTTTGGACAGCACGAATAGACGAGACTGTCAATATAGAGCGACGCGCTATAAACAGTTGCCTATGTACATGTACATGTATACATGTACACACATGTATGTAGGTGTGTGTGTGGAGTCTTTAGACACACATACACGATGGCGATACGCAAATGCGATTGATTAGATTTAGCGTTGAGGAGGAGAGGAAATGAAATTGGGTGCCTCCTCCATCTCACCGTCTCTCTAACTCCTCTTCAACTAGCGAACCTCATTTCTGGGTGAGTGTTCGAATTGTCCAAAAAACTTTTTGTCTCGCCGAAATATTGCGGGTTCTGCACATTAAAATCGATACGGTGCAACGTCTGTGATTGACAGGTTTTTACGGTAATACGATTGGTGGTTTTGAACCGTTCGTGAGCGGTTCACACACAGACCATGTCTCGCGACTGCTTACAGATTAACATAAGCAAAATTAGTTTTTAATTATTTTACAATTACAATATGTACCCACAAGCAGCCCCCAAGAGAGGGGCCTATGGCGGGGTTCGAACGACCAGTTGTATCTGAGCTATTTGTTAAGGAGGTCCAGAACTAGAACTAGAACCCCCCAGGAGGCGACCTGGTAATTTTGCCTAGCCCAGGCTTAGTATAAGCTACATAGGTAGGGATCTTTAACGTGTACCTGACATCGTACAGGCACGGCTCCCACTGCTTTACTTCCATTCCGAAGAAAGGTGCGTTTAGGAATTTCTCTCGACCGAAAAATTCCGAAGGTGTCGGCCGGAATCGAAACCGCGATCACGGGTTTTTTAGGCGAACGCGCTACCTCTCAACCACTCGACACCACCTTTTAGTAAATTTAGATCAAAACGGGCGATTTTAGTGCTTATGGTGAAACAATTTTTTTTAAATTGCCTAAAATTAATTTGAGCAAGGTGATGAGTCCGAGATTGGAAAGAAAAGGTGGCAAAATGCGTCTACCGGATTATGTTGCTATAGGTCTACTTTATACGTTTTACTTAATTATGCAAATAGTTTAACAAATTTATTGGCTGTAAATATTTTTTTTTTGCGACGTGAAACCCAACTTCTTTATGGGAACATTTATAGATGCACTAAAAACGCAAATTTTTAATGTAGGCTAGACAGGAAAATGAAGGCGCGAGTAGATAGCCACCATTACTCATTTGCATCACTACATAGGCCTGAATTGGTCCCCGTGTTAACCAGGAACTCTCCAAACGGATCAATAAAAATAGGGACGGGAGGAAAGTGGAAGTGTGTCTGGCCTACAGACACCAAACCAAAATGCGTGTACTACACCTGTACCGTGGCACCCAACATTTTTGCATTTCGTTCGCTGGTGGCGCATGTGTATTGTATTTCATACACAATACCAAATAAATGGCTTGATTGTGAAAGTATATTTAAACCCATTTTCATTTATTTTCGTCAACTTCAAACGAAGCCACTGAGGTGTGCACATCTCTACGTGGAGGTGGAGAGTGAAAAGCGTCAGTCTTGGGGTTCTTGGGGTTGTGTTGTTTTTCTGATCGATGGCAGGCAGAATGAAATGCTCGCTCCGCCTTGCAGCAAGCGGCCCCAATTGGATCACTCCACCCTGTTCACTGTCTAGCGCCATTCGTCACTCTGTCCCAAAAACCCTCTTCCTATCCCCTCAACCCCACTTCCATTTCGGGATAAATTGATATCGACTTTGAGCCGAGAGGAGAAATAAAAGTTCGCAACATACACTGATCGGTAAAACACGTTCAATTTGATTTTTAAAAATCCTATATTATAAAACAGAGATTTCGATTTTCGTGTTCGGAGATTATCTTCCAAACGGCTCAATGAAATCGCATAAAAATGAACATGCACTTAGTAAACCATCATAATTCGCTAGCGACGGAGCGACGGATCTCTTATTTTCAATAAAACATAATAAAACTATCGTTACAAAATATTGGATAATCTCCCTTTCGCTTCAAACTTAAAAAATGGCGTCTCCACATCAAAAGCATGACGTCGTCGATTTCACGAGACAACCAAGCAAACCAGATAACAGTTCCAACCAAACACACAACATACACTATACACATACTATTACCGGAATATTATTTTCAATATAAAAATTAAATAAAATAACAATATTAAAAAATATGAAATAAACAAATAGATATTTTTAAAATAATTCCTTTTTCAATTTAACATAATAAATGTCAAACGATTGAAAATCCAAATTTTTAAATATAAAAAAAAGTGTTGAGGCACCACTGCATGACGTTATTACAGAGAAACGCACGTGAAAAATCAGTTACTTCACATATAACGTTTGGGTTTATCGCGTGTCATAGTGTAATCATAAAATAGCCGGTAAATTTAAACAATTAATTTTTTATTTCATTTATGGTTACTGTAAACCCAGGCAAACCCAGGCAAACCCTTTTTGTAAAATAATAAATATGATCAGATTTGGACACAACGCAGATTGGTGGCACACTTGTGGGGGGTTTGGTTCCCAGGGTGGGCTCTCGTTTATCCGATCCCTGCATAATGTGCCGAGTACTGGAACATAATCTCCTGTAGTGCTTCATTCTGAAAGCTAATTGCCCACGTAACACCAACACGTTTGAACATATTCAAATCCTGTCATATTCCGGATTTGAACTTATAAAATCCGAATCGGCACACAGCCCTTAACTGCTGCGAACGAATGAAAAATTAAACACAATAAATAGGGCGTTATCTGAAATTCTGCCGATAACAACAACACAGCAAGATGCAAGAAATATGCAGGAGAGAAATCCATAAACAACTTGACTACTTCCATAACAAAAATAAATTATGTAGTAATATCGCTATTACAGTCATTCTACTTGACATAATCCGAGAACTGTTAGTGGAAATGAAACAAAATATTCTTAGAAGTTAACGATCCATTTACCCTAGACAGGAAATGGGGACAACTAAAAAATAAAATACAGCCTGAATCAAAATCGGTCGTTCGTGCAATCGTAATATGAATTACGTCGATTCAAGGAGTTCCAAATTTTCGATGAGGGCACCACAAATATTTCAAGGCGTACAAGGGCAGCCATTTCTTTTTTTTTTTTGGGAGGGGGGAACTGTTCTATTTTGCTCTGGAGCATGCCGACTCATAGCTCGGTTAATCGAATCGATTTGACATTAGCGATTTGCCATGCTGCCTGCAATTAATCCGGGAATCGGTTAGAAGGAGAAGGAGGAGCAAGAGGGACCCCCCCTTATCCAGCAGGCTCTCCGGCACGTACAGCGAGTTCAACGGCGCAGCAAACATCGTAAAGCTTTTGTTTTTAGCCAAACAAAATGATCGCCCGAGGAATAGCCCACCCCAGTCCCCCGGGCGAATCTAATGGGTAAGCAAGGGGGAGTGGGCTGGGGGGTGGCAGGGGGATCGACTCCTAATCATGGGCATCACCAAAATACTCACAAGATGCAGAAACTGCGGGGATCCCCAAAATACAATGTTGCCGTTTGATATAACCTAGTCCGGCGCTCTTAAAACAATTTGTTTAAAAACTATCTTCGGATTACTTAATTTTTTTAATATGGAAGCGATAATTTAAATTATTTAATACAAAATATTGCTAATTTCAAATTTTGGTTTTAGAGTGTAATAATTAAATTATTTTGTAGCATTCGTTGCATGGATAGTGTTTGCACCACTGATCTCTATCCGTTGCAGAGGCGCATATAAACAGGCGGTAGCAGAAATTGGAAACGGAAGACCTCAACGCGAGGTAATAAATTTGATAACAATGAAACCGAATTAGCAAACGCGCGCGTAATCGACAAATTTCGTGCTCAGACAACTTTTAAGCTGGAGTAAGATTAGATTAGGAGTTGGTGGTGGTGGTGGTGGGGGGGGGCATGGCGTATGTGTCCGCTCCACCACGCAATTTGGGGGCTCGTCTCGGCCCAAACCTACATCTTAATCATAATTGCGCACGGCACGGCGCATGCGCGCGAAAGATGGATCTGGGATTGAAGCGAAATAGCATAAATTGTTAATTCGGAAACAAGACAACAACACAAAGTTGCACATTCACAAAGACCAGTTGGGTTGTTATCGAACCGTCTGGCCGAAGAGGAAACCCACCCATCAGCCGCACCGTCCACTGACCGCACAATTCATGGAGGTGCATCAGATCAACGTTCCGTACGTGAGGATTGGTGAGGACATTTGTGTCTTTGAATCTTACTAAGCTACCCCGAGCAATTCTGATCTTGTCGTCCGGCATCGAAACAACAGTTCGAGATTGACGCCTGTCCCGCTAGGGGGAGCGCCAAGTGGTGGCGATTGCGGCTCGCCAAGCGTGATTCGAACGCGTCACGGTTGGCTGACGCCAACCGATCTGTTATTCCAGAGTACGTGATTGCACCGCGATGTCAAACATTCATTACCGCTTCCGGTTGAGCGCCTCCGCGTGCACAACGAGAGTAGTTTCAAACTTCGCAGACACACACTCACAGGGGCTGCCCCTTAATGACTTTGCGCATCAGCAAATCTGCAGCGAAAAACAAAAGAAAAGCTGGGTTTCTTCGTCGCCACATTTGTAACGTTCGAAAGTTTATCTACTCGTTTACTCGTAATCTCTCGTCATTTAATTCGATTCTTCTTCTGAATTTTCAGATACGTCAAACAATTTTACAATTTATTTCGAAATACATTGTGAGACAGGCTTCTGCTAGGTGTAGAAGAACGGGACATACTAGAATGGTTCAGGAGCTGCATTGTAGATGTGACTCGTACTTCAACTCCTAT